>APFE030113099.1:0-15206 GCA_000404065.3 Pinus taeda
AATAAAATAAGAGGCAAGAAAAATAAAAATAAGAGGCGAGAAAGAAAAAAAAAACAAGGGGGGGGGCCGAACAAACGACTAAGAAGAGTGTGTTGGAATCTACCACCTATTGATTTTCCAGCCATCCTCTCTATTGAGATTGCTCGGCCTCTTTTCAATCTCAAGAGCTTCCCTAAATTTCCGATGATGGAAGTGCGAAATCTTAGCAATAACACCAGCCTCCTTAATGCAAACATGATGATTGGTTTTTTCTACATGCTCAGCTAAAGCAGAGGTCTTAGCTCTTCTATGCTTAAGGTCAGCTGCGTGCTCACTAATCCTTTAATAATGGAGCGACCGGTCTCACCAATATAGGGGGTCCCACAGGAACAGGGGATAATATAAACCCCTTTCATATCCTTGGGGTCGATAGGATCCTTTACTGATCTGAGGGATGAACAAATGGTGTTAAGGGGCCTAAAGGTCACAGGGATACTATGCATCTTGAGAATCCTTGCAATCTTATCATTGGTCCCCTGAACAAACAGAAGATGGACACTTGGAATCCGCTCCTTTGGTTCCCTTTTAGACAGGGAATTCTTGGTGGCTTTAAGGAAAGCCTTCTGACCCAGGTATCTACTATAACCATTCTCTACGAAGACATCAAGGAGATGGGATTTTTATTTCTCAAAACTCTTCTTATCCGAGATCCTTAGGGCCCGAGTAGCAAGGGTATTGAAAAAACCCATCTTTTAAGCTGGGAAATGGTGGGAACTAGCATGAAGATACTTCTTTGTATGTGTTTTCTTCCAAAAAACATGGTGGGCGAGGGAACCATCACTATTCTTAGAAATAAGAATATCAACAAAAAGGGAGCCAACCATCAAATTCCTGCTCCTTAGTGAACTTAATGGCTGAGGATTGATGGTTGAGATGCTCGAAGAAAAGATCTAATTATTCTTGGCCATGAGACCAAATGACATTGGTGTCATCCACAAACCTTTTCTAGAGCTTTGGCAAGAGCCGGGAAGAACTTAGAGCCTTGGACTCAAAATCTTCCATAAAAAGATTAGCAACAACAGGAGAAAGGGGGGAGCCCATGGCCACCCCACAGGTTTGCTCGAAGAACTCTCCCTTAAAACTAAAAAAGGTGGAAGTGAGCCAAATCTCCACTAACCTGGCAGTGTCAGGGTCAGTTAGGCAGTTGATCACCTCCATGCCCTCCTTAATACGGATGCAAGTGAACAGGGAAACTACATCAAAGGTAACAAGAATGGCCCCAGGGTCAAGCTTAATGCCCTTGAGTTCATCAATAAAGGAAGCAGGGTCTTTAACGAAGGACTCCGTACGACCAACCATTAAAATTATTTTATACTTTTATCCTAACAACCTAATGTTATTATATATATATATATACTATATATAATTATAATGTTTAAATAAATAAACAAATTATTTTAACTACCATAAATTTTTTTTATATTTTTTATCTAATTTAACTTATTTCGCATAAATTAAAATAATAATTAACCTTATTTCCATAGATAATAATAATGTAAAAATAATAATATTAATAATAAAATAATAATAATATTAAATTAAAAAAATAAATTGATCGTCTGAACTTTTTAGTTAAAATTAGTCTTAATTTAGGCCTTTGGAGACTCTGCTTAGACTGATTTAAACATGCTAAGATGGATCTGTTCCTTTCTTCAATTGTCTTAGACGAATGCAACCAACACTAGTTTGTTCGAAACGTGTCGACAAAAAATGGTTTCCCTCTCTATCGTGATTTCGCCGAAAGAAATCTCGTCGTAAAAAATTAAGTTTTCTCTAATACTTTCATATAATAATTAAAATTGGATTAAAAATTGACCATATATTTTTCTGATTGATATAATTTTATATATACATATATATATATACTAGATAAAAAATCAGAATTTTTTTTTTTTTTTTTAAAAAGTCTACCATTTTTAATGGTTCATTGACACAATCCTCTTTTTCAATTCTTCAATGTTGAATCTATTTCATACGATTCAATTAGCAACTCCTAAATTTAATTGCAATCTTGGTGCCATTATATATCGGTGTTCATATATCTTATTTCAATTATATATGTTATTTGTTGATATATTAATTCTCTTTCTAATGGTAACATATGGATCGCTGCACAAAGTTGACTCCTAACCATTGCAATAAGAGTGTAAACTTGTTCTAAATTTAAAGCGTACCATGTGTTCCTATTTAAATGGGATTGAATCTCCACAAAATAAATTTTTCTGTTAACTCATTGAATCCATACCATTCATTTCAATGCAAAATGCATATGTCGAAAACAAGTATGCATCAATACTCTAGGCACATTCCTCTATTTATAGAATATTTATTGTTAAATACGTATTTATTGTTAAGTAATTTTCTTCATATTTTCTCAAACTCACATTCATGATAACTTTAAATAATTTTAAATTTGTGGCACATTGTAAGTATAATTTGATTTGGCTGCCGAGTATAACTGGATTTGGCTGCAAACAATTCCAGGAAAATGTTGTGAAAGGTGAGTTGAATTCATTATTAAGTAATAGGCATGTTAAGTTTGAATGTGAATGATAGACTGGTAGGTTTTATTTCATATAATTATTTTTTACATATAAATTTAAATAAAATAGGAAAGGTGTAATGGAAAACACATATATTAAGAATTTTTTTTAAGTAATTTTATTTATATTTTCTCAAATTCACATTTATGATATCTCTAAATAATTTTAATTATTTAAATTTGTGGCACATTGTACATATAATTTAATGTGTCTGTCAAGTACAACTTGATTTGGCTAACTCGATTTGGCTGTAAAAAAATCAAGGAAAATGTTGTGAAAGGTGAGCTAGATTCATTATTGAGTAATTAGGCATGCTAAAGTTTGAATGTGTAATGGAAAACACATATATTTAGACATTTTTTTAAAGTAATTTTATTCATATTTTCTTAAACTCACATTCATGATATCTTTAAATAATTTTAATTATTTAAGTTTGTGGCACATTGTACCTATAATTTGATTTGTCGGCCAAGTACAACTCGATTTGGCTATAAAAGAAAATCAAGGAAAATGTTGTGAAAGGCGAGCTAATTCATTATTGAGTAATTAGGCATGTTAAAGTTTGAATGTGAATGATAGAATGGTAGGTTTCACCTCATACAATTAATTTGTACGCATAAAATTTAAATAAAATAGAAAAGGTGTAATGGAAAACACATATGCTAAGACATATTTTTCAGTAGAAACTCAGATCTAGAAAGCTCGAAATATTTTTCAATATATTCATCTTTACAATACAATACAATATATGTAACCCATGAAATCCATAAACCACCAATCCATTTACTGTATATTAGAATACAATCGTTGTTCCTTAACCCGAATTACAAAACCATTAGAAAAACCACTATGCACCACAAAACCACTAAAAGAAAAAATCGTGTCAAAAACAATAAAAAACAAACACAAAAAACTACTAAATTTATTTTCAGTGATGTTTCCCCTAAACTATCGAGTAGGGGTGGGAGAGAAGAGGAGGGAGAGGCTTTCCCCCCTTTGTGACCCTCTTGTTGCACACTATACAACGTAAAATGCATGGGAATAGTTGGGAAAATAATATAACACATACCGAACAAAAACTACATAGGGAATGCTACACCCAACTTGCGAAAAGATAGTTATGAATTTTGATGTGGGTTGGGTGAGCAAGAAATAAGTGAGAAGGGAGGACGCTTAGGGACTACTCAAGTAGTGAAGGGACTCCTTTGCATTGATGCAAACTAGTTAAGTAGTCATTTTTAGAATTCACGAAGGTCCTAGGCTTTATGGGTAAAGGGAATTCTACCATTTTTATTGTTGTGAAGGAAAGTGCCATTCATACCCATCACATCCCCTAGTGAAATTTTGAGTTTCCTCGGTGGTATCATCATATAGCTACAATGTGACTAGTTGTAGAAGGAAATAAGCACTTTTAAGCCTATGTGTGGGTGGAAAAGAGCTCACCATTCATTAGTTGCAAGAAACTTGTCCATTCTTTGGATAAGAGCATTTGTGTCTTACCTCTGATGGAAATTGTAACTAGGTTCAATCTTCATAATGGTCTATGTGTAATCATGATATTGTATAAAGAAAGAAAAAGAAAGAAAATAAAATTTTGTTTTTATATAAAGCATGGGTTTCATGCTCAAGTTTAGGTCAAAATCATGTTCTTCGTACTTGTAGGTTTTTTTAGGACAAATAAGAAATTACATCATGTGTTATAGTCCCATTTGGACTCCTTGTAACAAAGAAAAATATTTATTTTGTTAAGTGAAATCCATTTATTCTTACAAAACCAAGTCGACCCTAGTCAAGGAAAAGTTGGCTCCATTCAAGGACAAGTCAACCTAAAGGGAGGTTTATTCGACCCCTTAAGAATGTTGTAAAAACAAGGAGATTGACCTTATTTTTCACACTCACTCATCACAAGTTCAATATGCAATAGCAAAGGAGAAGAAGAGCTAGAAGGACAAAGAAAAGAAGGAAGAATTAAAGTTTCTTGGGATAATCTCTCTCTCTCTCTCTCTCTCTCTCTCTCTCCACACATGTGAATTTAGGGTTTCCGTGCAACTGCAGTTGCTAGAGGCTGAAATTGCAGGGTCGAAATTCTGAGGAGTAGTTGTAGGTCTGAAATTCTAGAGTGAAGCTGTAGAAGGTCAAAGTTTGAAAGTTGCCTTGAATAAGATTTTTTTGGGGGGTTGACTTTGTGCTTGTGCTTGGGAGGATTAAGGGATTTGGTATTTGGGTCTTGGAAGTCTCATTGCAAGAATATTTCATAATAAGAGAAGCATTATTTTTATGTTTTCCCCTTTGGAGGGGGTTTTTCGTGGCTTCGAGCCTATATCTAAGTACTTTGTCTTATTGTGATATTCATTTTTTGGTAATTGCTTAATGACCAAGGAATAATAAGTAATAAAATGCCAACTAACATCACATGTAATTATCAAGTAATGATAGTCAATTATAATATGAAAAACCCTTGATTTTTCAACGTGGGATCAAAGCTAAGATGCAAGGAGACTGATGATCAAATCATAGTTGCCACTATTGCAAGGGTTATAAAGAACAGTTTCAAGCTCCTTAGGAATATCATTATCTCCTTCAAAGGTTACATCTTAAAAATCATCTCCAAGCTAGAAAAAGAAGTGAAGGATATAAGTCTATTTTTTTCTTTCTCTAGAACTTTCAAGGATGAACATGTATGGGTTATCAATAGTGGTGCTTCCAAACATATGACGAGAGAATGCAACCAACTCTAGACTTTGTCAAAAGGAGAATCCTCCCATTCAATCCAACTTGGATACAATAATCCCTATCCAACGAAAGGGATTGGATCTAATTTGTTGGAGCTTGAATCTAGTGGAATTATTCACCTCAACGACATTCTATATGTTCTTGATTTGAAGAAAAGCTTAGTTCTAGATGATAAGGGTGATAAAATTTATTTTGTTGATGACAAGGATTTGGTTTGGGGTAGGGGCTATAGTATTGATAATGCTAGGGTGATTACAATCTCTTAGGAGACATTATCTAAACTATTTGCACCTTTATCACAATCCCTCTTGAAAATTTGAAGTTGGGCTACACTTTTGGCCCTTTTTTGAGAAAATGTTATCATTTTTAGAAGTTTTTCAACTTTCGGCAAGAAAAAGTATTTTTTTCTCTTTAAAATTTCATATCACAGTAACAATAAAACTTTTTAGAAATTTTATTAGCTTTCTATTGGTTATTTAAAAGAATAAATTATTCACATTTGATATGTCAACTTAGAAATTTCTTGACTGTGTGTTCTTTAAAAATCAAGGGTTCATAAAAAGTGATGTTTTCTGGCCCCAATATAAATTCCTTGTTAACCTTGTGTTTTAGGAAAAAAATGTGTTGCAACAATCTAGACAAACTCTACTTCAGCATGGATGTCTTTAGAAAATGAATATATCCATATCATAATTACTAGAATTTTTTGAATTGAACCAATATGGAAAAGCTATAGATTTTGAATATTTTTAGCAAAGCACCATGTTTCTCATCATATTAGTTAAAAACTAAAATCTAAAAACTACCCATTAAAGAGGGCAGACCAATGTAGTGCAGCATATTTTTTTTTATTATATTTTTTCATAGTGTATTCTGGAAGATATTAAATTTTTTATTACACTAAATCCTAATGACCTTTAGAATTTTTTATAGACATTTTACTAGAAAATTAGTTAAAATTAGCAAATATCTATGAAATTCCATAAAATTTATATCTAGTGAAAGTAGATTGAATTCTACAAATGCTAGTGTTGGTTCTGAAAGTAAATTCACTATATTTGATGGAGTTTAACCATTCTGACACTGGAGAAGGGTGAACAGAGCCGAGATGTTGCACATTTGCAGGTTTTCAGCTAAAAATATTTTTCAGCCGAAAGTAATAATGTTTTCAGACGAAAACATTTTTTCCTTGAGCGGGTATTAAATTTAACGAGAAAAAGTTTTTTTGGCTGAAAATTTATTTTTTCGACCAAAAAACTTTTCCACTTTTTCCATCCATCGTGAAATTGAAATGATGTGATTGTTCGATGTGACTATTATGGCCAAAAGCTACAAATAAACTCGGTCGAAACATCATTTTCTCACTCACATCTGTCCTATACAGTTATTGAATAATCACATCATTTTCTCACTCACATCTGTCATATGCAGTTATTGAATAACAAATTTCTTTGACTTTAACAAAGTTTTTGAAAGTAATTTTTTTTGAGTTGGATTTTAAAAGTGATTTTATTTTAGTAACAAATTTCTTGAATAGGGAAGTAAGATTGTGAATAGCATATTTGTATATGAAATTCTCTTTAGAAGGGAAAGTTTATCATATCGTTCATTGATTTTCATACTGAAGAATGGTGAATATTTGGTTTAAATGAAACTGTCAAAACTCTTGATTCAAGGTTTGGTTATATGAATATTTAAGATGTATTGACAGTGCTAGTTTTTCATTACATTGCTAGGTCAAATTATTATTCAAGTTTATTAATGTTTCCAATCACAGGGGTTTACTACTAAAGCTACAAAGTTGAGTGTTAATGGTTAAGGTTTGGCCTGATGATATTTTTGTTGAGTGCGATTGATTGTTGACTTAACTTTGAGTATTGATAAGGTTGAAGTAGAAGCTAGGGTTTTCATTTATATGCTATATGGATTATGGCAAAAAAATTTGGATCTATCTTTTGTATATTGAACTTTTTTAGGCTAACTTTTAGATAGTTAAATTTTTTGAGTAGCAAATTTCTTGAATAGGTAAATAAGATTGTGGAGAACATAAGGAATATTTTTAAGGTTTTAGTATTAAAAAATTTCAAACTTTTCTTTTCATGAAAATGTCTATTTTTGACTTTCTTTTTATCATGGGGAATTAAAGAAATCACAAGTGAAAATATGATTGAATTAGAGACATCGAAGCTCTTAGAGAATACTCGAGAAACTATTACAAAACAAAGAAGGAAGACCACTTAAATATTGAAAGGGGAAATCAATCTCAATAAGAAGTTGAACCAGGTATGTAAATTTATATATTATAAATGATATTTAAAATTGAATAGTGTATTGTGAAATTTGATTTTTTATCTGATGAACTAATTTAAAAAATATTTTTCAATGTAAACAGAGAGAGATTTTCCACATAACATTGATGATGAGATTGAAAATGTTGAAAGACAAAGTGAAGAAGAAAATGAACCAGTCATTGATGATGTTATTGAAGATGTTTAAAGAGATTCAAGTGAAGAAGTTTAACCTCCCATAGGTATGTGTGTGAGTGTGTGTGTCTCATGTATTATTGAAATTATACATATTTATTAGGTTCAATTTTGAGTAACTTTTTTTTTAAATTTAATTATTTAATGTGTATTTATACTCATTTACATTAAATTCTCATATGCATAGATGAAATAAATATTGATGATGAGATGTTAGAAAATTTTGATGCTGGCACATATGAGATAAAAAAGTTGACCATGTTATATGCTATCGTGTTAAGCTCATTATTGATAAGTTCTTCAAAGATGAAAATTTGACAGTTCAATCTTAAATTTGTAGTGCTTTATTAACATCGAAGAAATTAAAAGGAGAAACAACACTATTGGGCATTCAAAAATCAACAAAAAGTAAAAAGGTGAAGGAAAATGTGATTTAAAATATAATTAATTCTCTAAAATCAATTGGAATATCTAGAAAGAAAAGTGATGTAGATAAACGTAGAGAAATACAAAGAATAGTGGTTTCATCAACTCCTAAAGAAAATCATTTGATAAAATCTATGGTGAAAGCATTAAGGACCTCACTAAAAATATTTCACAAACATAGGAAATTTTGATCGAAAATTGATGCAAATGATGAGTTTTCTTGTTGGACAATTATTTGTAAGCAACCATACAAATATATACTTGGAGAAAAAGTTTAAAAATGATATATGAATATTGGCTAAAAAAATCACACGTTTCACCAAAAGAAAGGGATGTGTTGCGACAAACAATAACACAAAATCAGTATGATGAACATGCAAAACATCTCTTAGACACCACTCGAACATAGTTGATATTTAAGTTCAAAGAAGAGAATCATGGAATTAATGTCTCAATCAATACTTTTGTGCAACAAAAACCGTGGTATGTTAAGCCTATCACTGTACGTGACACTTGTTGTTGTCATTATCATGTGTAATTTCAATTATATTATGATGCCTTCCTTAATTTTGGTAAAATATTTTGGAGAAATTCACCTCCTCCTTCCACTATCCATGATTTCATATCCCAAATTCTATGTTGAAGAGAAAATCATGAATTATTTTACCAAAAGAAATGTGTCGGTGGTAAAGCATGTGATCATTGTGGAAATTTGAATTTGTTTCACAAAAAATATCCTATTGATATGAATGATCAATCATTGTCCTACATAAAACTAGAATGGAAGAGATATGAATGTATCCATACATCGATTGGTTTAAGCGATAGAACAAGTGCTGGAAGGAGTGTTTTACAAGAAGAAGAAATTTTTATGATAGAGTTTTTGAATAAGTTTGAAACATAATTTTATAAATACACCAAACATTCTCATGGAGATCGATGGTAGGACATGCAATTCAAAAAATGCAATGAAATTTTTCCACCAAGGACATTTTTATCGATAGTTCATTTTGCATAAAATTACACATTTGTTGCACAAAATGAAATATAGAGTGAATAATATCATTTTGACGAAGTCTATATGCTTGTACATTTGCTATATAGGCATGCCAAACATAATGTTTATCATATAGAAAGCATCAGTGAGAATCAACAAGTTATTAAAGAATATCATTTTTATATTAGTGATGATCATATACATGATACACATTTTTCACAACATTGCTTTGATAAGATTTGTGATTCATTAAAAGGTCGTGGAATAAACCTCAATGTATATTGAATATGGTCAAATGGATGAGAAAGTCAATTTAAATCTCCATTATCATCATTTTGGTTGTGTCATCTTCATATGAAAACCAACATTATACATTGCTATAATCTCTTTAAGACTGGTCATGGAAAAGGAGAACATGATGGCACATGGGCATGTATAAAATGAACACTTTGAAGATATCAAATGGAAAAATCCATGAATCAAATTCTCTTAGCTCATCAAGTTGTTCAATGGTTCATTGTTGCACTAAGCCATTCTAATAACCCATCGAGGGAGGTACGCAAGTATGTACTTGTATATGAACTTATGTATATTTTTAATATATGATGATTTTTATTAATTTTTAAATTTATTATGGTTTAAATAATTGGTCGATGATTATCCTTGATATATAAATTGTATTTTAAATAACACATTTAAATTCTTGTTTGAATTTACTATAGGTTCTTTTGGCATACTGGAGTCCAAGATGTAGATAGATCGATTCCATATGAAGTTGAAATAGTAAAAGGGACTCGAAAATTGCATTCAGTTAAAAGAAAAGAGTACCAAAATGCATTTGCATTTGATAAAAGAAAAGAATCTAGTTTTTGTCTCGTTTGGATAGAGGACACAAAATTCAATGATGTTTGTGGAAACAATATATATGTGAAAGGTTGGAAACATACAAAACTTAATACAAAGGGAAAAATGTCGCTTGCAAGCTTTGAATAGATGGAATCAAAGGAGACTATAGTGTCATATGAAGGACACTATAGTGTCAATGGCTTCTTCCTCTCTGTTTTTCTTATTTTCTTCCTTTTGTTGTTCTTTCTTAGCTCCATCAGTTTCTTCCTTCGTTTCCTCCTCCTTGTGTTCTCTTTCATCATTTTCATCTATATTAGTTTCTTCTTCAAACACCTCATCCCCATCTATCTCTGTATATTCTTCTTGTTTTTCCTCCTCCTCACTGACAGAAGGACTAACATCATAGGTGAGGGTTTTGATGTCATCCTCTGCTGGTAAGTCTCTGAAGACTGATCATGCTATAGGGATCCTGAGGTTTTGGTCAGCATCCTTAATGAGGATCCTGATCAGCCCATGGTGAACTAACTATTGGGAATTTCCTTTCTTTACTTTGTTGTTGGAGTCCATGAGTGATTGCATCAGAAAATAGGGTATGCTGAGTCTTTGGTGAGTTGGTGTTTCTACACCAAATCTTAATTCTTCAATCATTCTATAATGGTAGCCATACACAACATTGTATTTACCCTTACATGAGATATACTTGATGAGTTGGTAACCTACCTCATTCCATGGGTATGGCAGACTATCCCTCCTTACTCCATTTTTATCCTCTGTGGGTTCTTCATCTTAAAAAGAAATTCCTTTTTTCCATCTTTTCACTTATAAACCAACTACCTCTTAACCTTTACAACTTTTGATCAAATGATGCATATGAGTGAGTGAGTAGGATACTTACCTATGGCCTTAATGCCACGTCGCAGTTGTTAAAGATCAAAGGTGTTGTTAATGGTCATTCTTCTTCCTCCTCTGCTATTTGTTGATGGTGTCTGTGACTGAAGATTTGATGTTGTTGTTGTTGTAGAGCTCCTGGATTACCACTTGGCAATGTTTGGTGTCTCCCTTGGAATTTCTTGATCATGTTGTCAGTTGGTGCTGTGAGGATGCTACAATGAATGGACAGAGGGAGTAGGAGTGTGTGTGGATGTAGGGATGATGGTAATGGTTGAGGTGATTAGTTAGATCATGTCTAATAGGAATTTTGGGGACCTAACCAATCTACCATTCAGGGGATCTTGTAGAAAACACAATCTTCACCTGAATTGAAGCAATGAAGTGAAAAACATTGGAATTGATGGAGGGATTCATGGTAAGGAGTGGAGGAGATGAATAGATGTGTGAGGTAGGGTTCCCTTTGGATCTTCTCTTTGCTCCTTGATTGTCTTTCTCATCCACTTGCAAATAACAATTATGTTTTCTTTTTCTTTTTCTTTTATTATTATATTTTTTCAAAAAAAAACACCTAGGCTGCCTCAGAGAGGTTTTCACCGTATATATTTTACCTGGGCGCCTCAAGGAAGGTTTTCACCCAAGGATCTTCATTTTCTTTCCATTTTTCTCATCCTTGGGCATCTCATGAGGTTTTCAACCCAAACATGGGACTCAGGCACCTCATAGAAGTTTTCACCTGAATCCTTATTCTTTATTTTTTCTTTTGCAGTGCCCTGATGAGGGAGGAGTAGGAACTTGCTCCACCATCATCACTGCCTTATTGATATTGTCAATGAACTCTTGTTTTGATAAAGGCCTCTTGTACATTTTCAATTTGTGTCCATTAACTAGCAATGGAATGGCTTCTTAATCTATAGTTATGATTTGCACTAAACCATTGTCATGACATCTTTCCACCACATGAGGTTTGAGCCATCTTGTCTTTAGCTTTCCTTTGAAGTCTTTATACCTAGAGTCATATAACAATGCCCAGTCTCCTGCTTGAAATTGTTTATCCTTAATATGTTTTTCATGCTAAATCTTCCTCTCAAGCTAAACTATATTTTTATGTAGGAGGCCCTACATTCTAAATTCATCCAAGCCATTCAAATGGAACAATATTTCTTTCAGTGCATCACTGAGATCCAAATCCACTTGGGCTACCATCATCAATGTGTTATATTCAAATTCAATGGACAACAAAGCCTTTTTTCCATAGACCAGCTCATAGGGTGTAAATACAGTGGTGATCTTCCATGTTGTATTATAGGCCCAGGTGGCCTCAACTAGTCTCTCTGCCCAATCCTTTTTGTTGCTGCTCACTACCTTGGTTAAGATGTTCTCCATTACTCTGTTGATCACCTCCACTTGCCCATTATCTTATGGATGATAAGGAGTGGAGGTCCTATGCTTTATTTTGTGATGGTTGAGCAGTTCTTCAATCATGTTGGAGGTAAACTCGCTGCCTTGGTCTGTGACTAGCTCTCTAGGGTACCCAAATTTGTAGAATATATTCTCCCTTAGGAACTCAACCGCCTTCTCTTCGGTTGCTGCCTTAATTGCCTTGGTTTTAGCCCACTTAGTGAAATAATTAGTGCACACAATAATGTGTTGTTTTTTCTTTGGAGGGGGATTGATAGGCCCAATGAAGTCCATACCCCACTGATCAAGTGGCTCGAAAGTCACTTGAGGTTGTAGGGGAATTTCATCTCTTGGAGTAAGCTTTCCCATCCTCTAGCATTGATCACACTGACTAATGTACTTTTTTACATCCTGATGAAGAGTAGGCCAACAATAGCCTACTTGCAACACTTTGAATGATGTCCTCTTTGTTGTAAAGTGATCTTCACAAGGCCCATCATAACAGGTCAGAAGGATGTCAAAGACTTCCTCTTCCCTTACACACCTTCTCAAGATTTGATCTAGGCCATGTTTGAAAAGATTACCCCCAATCCAGGTGAAGGGAGTGCTCTTCCTGACTATCTTGCTATTTTCTTTAGAGGGCAAGTTTGGTGGAAACTGTGCTGATACCAAATAATTTGCTATATCAACAAACCATGGGGAGAGAAATGAAATAGAAAACAAATTCTCATATGGTAACTAGTCATCCACCATTCCTTCTTCACCTGCAGGCAAATTCATCCTAGATAGAAGTTCAACAACAACATTTTCCTTACCAGGCTTATCAACAATAGTTAGATGAAACAGCTGTAACATAATCAACCACCTTATAATTCTAGCATTCACATCTAGTTTGTTCATTAAATATTTTATTGCAGCATGATCAGTATGCATGAATGTTTAATAGCCTGTAATGTAATGCCTAAATTTGTTTAATGGATGCACAATAGCCAGGAGTTCCTTTTCGGTCACAGTATAATTTAGCTCAGCCTTTGATAAGTTCTT
The DNA here is from genome assembly GCA_000404065.3 of Pinus taeda. NCBI lineage: Eukaryota > Viridiplantae > Streptophyta > Pinopsida > Pinales > Pinaceae > Pinus > Pinus taeda. Next base: position 13,401 of record APFE030113099.1, read on the forward strand.
ACTGGTAAAATAGATGGCATAGGGAAATTTCTCTTCTTACTGACCTAAGGCTACTCCTATGGCTTTGTGTGAGGCATCAGCAAGAATATGAAAAGGGAGGGCCGAATTTGGGCCTCTAAGGATTGGTGCAGTGGTTAACTTACCCTTTACAATGTCTAAGGCCTCTTGACAACTCTTTGACCATATAAACTCAGAATATTTGGCCAACAATCCAAACAAAGGAGAGGCCAACTTACTAAAGTCCTTTATGAACCTTCGGTAGTATCTAGCTAACCCTAAGAAACTCCTCACATCTCTCTTCTTTTGTGGAGGTGGGACCCTTTGGATGATTGTTATTTTTTTTAGGTCCACCTGCAGTCCTTGCTAAGATATTGAATGACCTAGCACAATCCCTTCAATCATTAAGAATTCACATTTCTCTAGGCTGAGAGAAAGGCTCATTTCAATGCATTTGTGTAATACTTTGCGTAGGTTAGTCAAGGCTTCTTGAAAATCACAGCCAGAAGGTGAAAATTCATCCATATAAATTTCTACCACATCATGTACTAATTCAGCAAAAATACTCAAGACTTCTCTCATGATTGATTCACGGAACATGAGATGGGTTTATCTTTCTTGGATCCTTTCCTTGGCTAATTCATTGTTTCTTGTTGATCTCTTAATATCCCCTATGGTATGTCCTCTAAATTAGAACCCCCGCCTATCAAATTATCCCTAGCTTATTGCTAAAGGCTTACATGATTAGATTCGTATTATTATTTATATCTATAACTTGTGCTTCCAGCGATGAGAACTTCTCCTCTGTGGGATCACGAGGGTCATTCATATATTCGTCGTCCATGTTGGGTTGTGTTATATTATTTCCACGACTAGCCCACGTAGTTAACCAGGGGGTTAGAGAGGGGACAAAGCCCCCCTTCGTTGCGCCGATTGTGTAGTGGGGGGGCGGGGTTGCAGGGGGTTTGAGGCATACCCTTAACCCCACTTTATGGGCTCTGGGGCAGAGCCCCGGAAAATTTTGGTTTTGGAACCTATGTTAGGATGGGTGGACCCACCTATGGTCGTGTGCATGGTTTTCGGTCCATGGTATTGGATGCTTCGCCATGTATAAATATGTATTATAACATTGAAAGGAACATAATGAAAAATCAAGCTGGTAGTCCCGGTTATGGGATCCAGGGGAAAATCTCTATGTATATGTGTTTTACGTGTTATGCTCTCACATTGTTTATTTTTTGTGTTTTAGAATTTGTATTCAGGTATATTAGGCACGGGGTTAAAACCTACATTTGGTATCAGATCAGGTTTGGCTTCAAGGGGATGCCTTTGTTGCTGAGGGGTTTCACTTGGGCCTGTGGTAGACCCTGTTCAGTGGGAGATCTGCGAGATCAATTCTGGTGGTGAAAGAAGATGGCAAGTAGTGGAAAGATAAAGATCAAGAAATTTAGTGGTCAGAGTTTTGAGTTGTGGAAACTTAAGATGGAGGATCTGTTGGTGGATAAAGATCAGTGGATCGTGGTAGATCTGGGAACTAAACCAACAGGAGTGTTCGATGAAGAATGGAAGAAGTTGGATCAGAAGGCAAAGAGCAGAATATAATTGTGTGTCTCAAATTCAGTATTGTTGAATGTATAAGGGGAAGCTACGGTGAAGGCTTTGTTGGATAAGTTAGGGACTTTGTACCAATCTAAGTCTTTGGTGAATAAACTGTTCCTACGGAAAAAGTTGTATAACCTGAGGATGAAAGATGGAGACTCGGTGACAGAGCATCTGAACGCATTTAATACTGTGGTAAGTCAGTTAGCA
>APFE030113101.1:0-12157 GCA_000404065.3 Pinus taeda
AGTAAAAACACTAAATTAAAACCTTTACCAACTAAATATATATATATAACACAAAAATGAAATGCAAAAAATTAAACACGCAAAAAATAATAAAATGATAAAAAATGATAAAGAAATACCGTGAGAACATGGGATAAAGATTTAAAAATCGGGAAAAATAACTTTCAAAAAACAAATTAAAAAAATCCCAGAAACACTTCCAAAAACCACAAAATACTTGAAGAAAAAGACTGCTTTTTGTAGTTGTGGGTCTACAAGCCGTATAAGGTCTATAACTAATTTAGAGAGACTTTAGACAGTATTAGAAAATTGAGAAATGATTGGAATATGCTTCATTCCTCGGATTTTAGTGTTCTTCTTAGAAGTACCTTGGAATATGGGAATATCACTTTAAACTTTACGTTATTAAATGCTTTCATTTCCCGCCATTCCTCGTAACTCGTACTTGTGAAAATATCGATGAAATGCGGCTAATCATATGATATTCCTAGCAACGCGATGGCAAGGCTGTACATAACTCACAATGCCTAAAATTGGTGAGAATGTAAACCAACAATGTAGGATAAGAACAATTGTTGTTTTTTATTTCGATTTTAAATTAGAAAAGTTTTATCTTTTGAAACTTTTTATTCTTGTCCATAGAAAATTGAAATGAACAAAGTTCATTCGCTAAATATAAACAAAACATAACAAAATATCCAAGGTATGACATTCGGTTAAAATCTATCCGATGTAGGGCATTAGGTTAAAATCTATATAAGCAAAGTATAAATATATTATATAAATAAGATATAGTTGATTTAAATTAGGAGTGAGTTGAATATTCATAGGCCTCAAGGTGGATTCACATAAAGCCATACCATTAATATCTTTATGTTTATGTGATGCATTTTTTAATAATTAATATCTTATCTTATGTTTTTAGTATAGATGTGTAAGTTTATTAATAATGTTTATTTCTATATATTTAATAACGTTTCAACATTTTTCTTTTTTAAAATGTTTTTAGTATGTTAATGGAAAATCTTTATCTCTTATTTTAATTTGTAATGAATTTTCATTATATTCCGTTCTTTTGAAGTTAGGATGATTATTGGTAAAAAATGATATCATCTTGTGATGAGTGGAATTATGGAATGGTGAACAAGAGTGATCACCTTAATTCATTTTTTTTTTTTTAACTGTGTTTTTTATCTAAGTTTATCATTAGTGGAATATGATATTTATCTAGTTTTTCATTTTAATTTTATTTTTTTATGAAAAATTTTAAGATTGGGACGAATCTAATGTGTCTTTGTAACCTGATATTTATTTATTTGTATTTCATTTTTATTTTAATTTTGATAGTATGTCTTGATTGCATACTTGTGTCACTTTGTTGGGTATTAAATGTTTTTTGGTAGACACTTGAAATTTTCATTATTAGTATTTTAATGTATGAATATATTCATATTTCCATTGATTTGTGATGTTGATTGGATTAATATTGGTTACTTTATCCAAGGTTTGGATTTTTATATCCAATGACTTCTTAATTTTAATAAAATTGAAGTTTCTCTTTTGATAAGATATTCTAATGTGTTTTGTAATGATTATTTATCATTTTTTAGCTTTTTAAATTTTGATTATCATTCTTCAAATGTGCAAGTTATTTATTGATTTCTGACTTATCGTCCTTATTTTCAATGCCTTGATTCTCTCATTTTTATACATTTTGACTTGTTTAAACACACTTTGATTAAGGTTTCTTAAGTGAGAAATCTTTTCATCTCTTTTTTATAAAATCTTGTTGAGTTCCTCCCTAAGATTTTAATTATCTTGTTCTAAATTTTAATTGCATTGCTTCATATTTTTCCCTTCTTATTCTTTTACAATTTTTTGTATTTTTTTTTTAAATATTTCATTACCAACTATATTCTTAAAATATTTATATTTTTGTTGTTGTTTAGCTATTTTATTCTTTAATTTCTTAATTTGTGATTCATACATTTATGTGTTCATATATATTCCCTTATAATATATAATATTTAATACTGGTAATAAACATATTTCTAATTTTAAAATTGACAAATACTCAACTTAATTATTCAATTAAATTAAACTGTAACATATAATATCAAATTAAAATCCTAAAAAAAAAAAATTATTAAATTATTGTTCACTGTATAATTTATATCTTTTTACTTCAATAAATACTTAACATGGGTTTCTTTTAAATTTTATAAATACTTATGATCAAACAATGTCTTATATAATATATATATTATATATATTCTATACTATATATATATATATAAAATATATATATATATAAATACACCACACACCATAAATTACAATAAGAATGAGATTAATAATAGAGTAGTATATTTTGAATTTCAAAATGAGTTAGGATGAAAAAAAAGTTATTCATGAAGAAAATCATAATCTATAGGTGATTCTAATTTAGTTAAGTTTGTCAAGTTTCCTTTGGATGGTCATAAAAGTGTTGCAATTTTTGTTGCTCAAAATCCATTCATTTTTAGTAGGAAAAAGGTCCCTACTTGCAGCTAAACATGCAAATAATACTTGAAAATAACCAAGGCGCATTTATATTAAACCATCAAATATTACAATGGACTTGAAAAGATTATAGAAGGCAATCTGCGTAGGTCAGATGATTCCCCAATAATAGAGCGCATAGTAACCCTCCTCTAGATTTAATGGAGCACATACCTTATCTCATTGACCATTCATCTACCAAATTGAGCAGGAGATACTTCCCCTCGTAGTTATATTACACTTGTCGAACTCATGGTCAGTGATCAAATTGAAGGTATGCTCTTAATTTCATTTGGAAGGGCATATATTCATCTAACCCTTCAAGGATGAAAGGTTATAAAAAAAAAATCACTTCTACTAAAAAGTATATATTAAATAAACCCCTCAAAAAAATTCCATAATGAAATAGTGCCATTCTAAATCTTTAAAATTTAAAGAGTAGCTTCAATAAAACACTATAAAATCTCAATATAACTAGTAAATAAACAAAAAAAATTTCTTAAATTCCATTTAAAAAAGGTAAACACATGTTTCTTCTATTCATTCGATGATCTTCAAAAGTATTTGGACTTACATAATTGAAAATATAAATATATTTTCCCAATGGAAATGGATTTCTAGTTTTCATTTATTTCCATACATCATAAATAACATTCCAATCTAACTCATTTAGAGCATCATGTGCACTTAGAGATAGAAACATTAACATATCTAGTGTCTCCAATGAAAGTCTTTATCTATCATCATTTTTTATCGTGTTTAATTTTCAGAAGCCTCTTTCACATACTGGTGTGGTTTTGGGGATAACAAGAATAGCTTTCCATAATTGCATCAAATATGGAAAGTATTCAAACCATTCATGTTCATCTCCACATAGGTCTCATGCCATACATATGCCTTTTAGGGCATGAGTTACAATTAGCACAAATAAATTCATTCATTTCACCCAAACATCTAACAGTATCCATAATAGATGATTCTCCAACGCTAATTTTTTCACATAAACATTTCAACTATATTTTTTTTGGGTAGTCTATATCATTCAGTTCTTCATAATAATGTAGAGAAGTGAAAAAATTGGTCACATTAGATACATGTAAATCTATGAATCTCCTATCTAAAGATTTAATCACCTTTACAATAAAACATTTTCCCAAAAGAATACAATCATATAGTAGCCCCGAATATTTTCATCTTTGGAAAACTTTCGAACCTCAATGGATGTAAATGTACCATACCTGTGTTATCTGCAAATTCAAGGGTTCCTCTTTATGCTTTAACTAAAAAACAAGACATATGCACTGCATCTACACCAAAAATGCTTTCCAAAAATCATTTACGAGGCATGCTAATAGAAACATCTAAAGTAGCGACAATATATGTAATATCAACATGATCCTCTTCGAACTTTTGATTCAACTTATTTAATTCAACGAGCATGTTTGGAAGTATATGGATGCAAATTTGCACTTGAAATATTATTGCCAACTCATACATTTTTTTCTTCCTTAACTCCCAATCCTAACAAATAATGCATGAGTTTAACAAGTCTTTCCATGACATTTCCTCTTGAGAGCCGCCTAATTTGATGAATTTGTAAGACCACTAACTTAGTGATTTGAAATGTATACATTAGCTCTCTTAATTTTCCATGTCCTTTAGTTGATTTTCCAAGCCATGAATAAAATTTGTTTCAAATTTGTTAATATATTGCAAGTCTGGAAAATGAGATGAAGCCTCATTGGTTGTTAATAATTCTCTATGAGCTATGCAATGGATAATTAATAAATAAGGAGAATACAAAGTTTAGGAGATAAACCTTCATGAATACCGCTCATGGAAGATGCACCATCTGAACCAAAACCAACAAACTTCATCAAATATAAATCCATTTATGCTACAAGAGTTCTCACTAGATCATACATACATTAGGATATTCCATCCTTTATTTGAAGTAAACATATAAACTTTGTTAAACATTGACCTCTTCCTCCATTCATCAAATATGTAATATAAACAATCAATTGGTGTTCCATAATTTGATCAGTGCTTTCATCAACTGAAATTGAGTAAAATGCCCTATGTAAAATCTTCTCTTTTAGATTGTTCCAATACACTTCTTTAGCAACTTCAAGAAAATATTTTCTTGGTGTGGTATTTGTGTATGCAGAAAATCATCTATTACAAGCATGCATGGAGTGCATTTATACCAATTCAAGTCACATATTGACTTATACATTTGTAAAGATAAATAATATATAGCAACAAAATACATGTTTTCAATCATTGATATAATTTTTCTCCTTCCCAAGATTTACCATTAGTTCTACATGTTTAGTGATTGGAATATTACTTCAATTGATTTTTCCCTCCAAAAGTTGTAAAACAAAAATTGAGCTTTTGATTTTGCATGGCCACTTATACCACTAACTTGAAGAGTGGTAGTTCCCTCTTTTGAAAATGGAGTCTCACTTTTAAATTTAACATGTCAAGAACATTTTATCCTTTCATTACCATTAAATGTTTTAAAACATAAGCCCATGGAAACCTTGTATTCCATCTAGATTTGAATATTATTTTTTGTTTCTTTGATGGGTTTTCTATTTCAACAAGCTCTACACTATTTGATTCATCATATTCATGTAGATGAGCATCAACTTCATTTTGAATATTACATGGTTGATTAGAATGTTGTGTAAGACCAAATGATTCAACAATTGATTGCTGCATTTTATCCTTCTTAGGATGACCAACAAGAGACATTTTTCAATATTTACACCATTAAATAAATAAAAACATAGAATAAGTAAATACATAAATTAAAAATCCCTTAGCAAGATTGAGATAGAAAAAATTCAAACTTAGAAAGATGTCATAGGATTTGACTATAGATTTCTTGATAAGTTATTCATTGATTTGTTGAACTATGTTTTGTAACATTCAAGGAAACTTGTAGCTTTATGATAGAGAACAAACACTTCATGAAAAATGGTACTTGGACAAGAAATATGTATGGATTTAAGAAACGAAGCAAAATAAGAAAGAGTTTGAATGAGAGTGTTCTAGTTCTGGAGTCCAATACCCTCGATATAAGATAAATATTCTTTTCATAGTTGGTATATTCATATAATTATGACAATAAATATTTGCACCATTAACAATGTAGAAAACAACTCGACCACCCATGCCTGGAATGGAAGGATGGCAAGCAGTTGCATTCAGCGTATTTAGCCACAATGTTGAATTCCTGGGTTGTGGATTCTATGGTTCCTAGGATACATTGTGTGAACACGAAGGTTGTCATTACTTTAGGGAGTGTTGCATTAAAGAATCCATAGAATGAAAAAACAAATGTTAATGAAGATATGAGGAGGATAATGAAAAATACCTTATAGTCTAGCGTCGAGAAATAACTTTCCTTTTGTGGATGATGGGTTGCAATTCAAATGAAAATGGAAAAAATGGACATAGGGAAAGAGCACTCAAGGATAATCATGGAGGAGCGAGAGCACATGCATATTTGTTGAATGATTATTCAATGTGCTCTGTAGCCCTGTGCTAGGTGTAATAGTACTATGACTGTTGCAAGTTGCATCATGTTGGCATAAGTTGGGGGCCTCAAGGAAACGTCCCCAAATCATGACATAACTATTAAATTGTATGAGGTCATTTGGACTTTGACTAGTTTCTTCTACAAAACTATCAATAGTGAGAGTGATTTGTGCACTAGTACAGACTTAAAATTATCGTAAACTTAAAAAAGTATTGACAAGTTATTAAAATATTTCCCTTCTTTTGGAATATGAAAATTTAACCTAATCTTTGTAATTGATGAGTGATTTTGATATTTTAAATTTTTTTCGAAGTGTAATTTTTTTTAGACCTTCTAGGAAGGGCCATGAGCCTAAGGAAGGGCTAGGAAGGGTTCAATTTTGAACGTTGGTCATGGTGCCACATCCCCCAGTCTATTGGTCTGATGGGGAGGTAATAACCATGCCCCCCTTCACCCCCTCACTTCATTTGTCACCCCATTTGGGGCCAATTTAGTATGATTGTTTACTTAGTTTTAAATTATTATTTTTTTAGGCCAATCCTTCATTTTGTTGCATTTTAAATCTATCAAATAAATTGTGAAAATGTTTATAAAAGAAGAAGTATGGGATGGTTAAGTCTTTTAATTAGGGGGTTATTTGCTTGTGTTATGTATTTTTTCCTTTAGTACTAGCTTAATGAGTTACTAATCAAACCTACAACTAACAAAATGGTTTCAATTTGTTTATTTCCTTTATCACTTTCAATAAATTCCATTTTATAAAATATATATATTTTTTTATAGATTCTAAATGAACTTATCAAGAAGGTTTTGTAACTACAAGCTACCATATTTATGAATATGATACTTCCAAAGGGTATTCCTTGTAGATAAATACATTTTTTTGGGCTCTTATTTTAATCTTTACTATGATTTTCGAAATGTAGTATTGTATTTAACATTGTTTGAAATGCCTTTATCTTTCCTTTGATTGTATCATAATTTTATGTTACTACCATTTTGTCCACCAAGAGAAATAATTTTTTTTTTTGTTTACAAGTATAAACTATTAATCAATACTACTCTATTCAATAATAGATATTGTTATTTAGAAAAAGGTTTTCCATGTTATTCAATATAATTAAGCATAATTAACATTTAATTTTGCATCGTGTTTCCATATGCTAATTTTATTCCACGTTTAACAAATCATCCAAGTAGAGGTATAAAGGGTTATTAACATGCATTACAAAAATATAGTAATAAGGTTATGTTCTACATTTATATGTGTCTACATTATAATTTTTATAGTTATAATACTTTAACAAAAAAAGTTTTTCCATAGGAATCATATAAGAAAAATGTTTGGTCGACGCGTTTCGAACCAACAATTGTGGTTTATCATCAGGACCAGATGAAAGAGAAGACCATGGAAAAGGGTTAAATAGAGAGCAATGTAGAGACAATAATTTCAAGTAACGGCTATATTTGAACAATAATATTTAAATTATGAAATTAATTCATTAATATATTAAAAACAAATATTATTAAGTAACGCTATATTAAAAACTAGTTTGTGAAAAAAAAATATTAAATTACGATATTAATTTATTAAAAACAAATATTATTAAGTAACAGCTATATTAACGTCTCTATTTCGAAAAAAAACTATTAAAATTAATTTAATAAAACAAATTATTAAAAATTCTATTAATGGGAAATAATCTAGAAAAAAAATCAAAAATAAACTCCAGAGGGATATCAAAAATTATAAAATGGTCAATACCATCAAAACAACATCCTTTAATAATTAAAAAATAAATAAATAAAACAAAGCAAATATCAAAAGTCAAAAAGATATATATTATTTATATATATATACATATTATATAACTATATATATATAATATAATATATATATATATATATATATTATATATATAATATATAACAGGTCCAACAATTTTCTCTTGTGTGATTTCTATCAAAAGACTTTTCTTAATTCAGTATGGATCACAGAAGCTTGAATTCAAAAAATAAATTACATTAATATGCAATTTACATATTTGGTTAAGTTGAAACCCATGATACTGTGACCACAATGACATTCAAACCTTTATTATACAACTTTATGATATCCTAACATTTAATGACTATTCACCAATAATTTACAATTTCTTTTATAATTTAGTGAAATATTTACCAAACATTTATAAGATATTATAATTGAATAAAAGATTTACAAAGATATAGATATATTAATTGACAAAATAAACCAAACAAAATTCTATGTATTAAGGGTATTCACCCTTTTCTTATACTTACATTCTAAGGGGTGGTTCTTAAAATGTTCCATATGTAGAAGTAATGTAACAATTGTTCCAATCACTACCTTCTGCAACACAAATAGTACGATGGGAGTGAATTAACTCGGCATAGAGACCGAGTGACTTGAGACAAAGCTTCCATAATCATCCCCAATATGATTATCTACCTTGTAATATAAAAACTGAAACCAAAATGAAAAGTTTATTTGCTTGAATTCAATATCCCACGACTTCCCCTATGGGTAACTAAAATCCCCCCCAATTGTTTTGGTATAACTAACTATAATACTTATAATCAATCCATCCATCCATGAAGTATGATAATAACTACAAGCCATTATATTGTACTCTTTGCAAGTATTCTCATTGGAGTGGAGTATAGTCAGTCAATGGTCTGGTTAGGCAACATGACTAGGAATGAACCTCAACAAGTATGGTCAAGAACAAATCGACTAGGGAAGACAAGTTAAAGGTTATGGTGATTGGTCAATAGTCAATTTGGAAAAACAGTTGCCTCAATTGAAGTCGATGGGAAGTCAAGCAGCAAACATAAGTCAATAATCGATTGGAGCAATTGAATGAATAAAATTTGGAAGCAAGAATACATAGAACTTAGAGTGGTGGTAGAAAAGGAAACACCTATAGTCGGGAGATGGTTATGAATCCTAAGATTCCTTTAATATTAGCTAACAATCTTCAACCATCAATACCAATTGAAGATGATTCAAATTAGGGTTTTCCTATGCCTTTAAATAGAATCATGTGATGTAATGCCAATGGCAGATTGATGAGAGATGTAAGATGAATGGATAAGTCTTAGGCGTGGACTAAGGTAAAAATTTCATTATAGACTGACTATAATAATTAGTTGAGAATCCTTCTTCCTCTCTTTGATTTCAATCTCTTGAGCTCCTCTAGAAACTTCTTGTGCTATCTAAGTTTTCTCTCATTCTTGCTTCAACTTTTTTCATGCTCCCTTTGAGTTGCTTGTTCTTGGGCCAATACTTCTATCTTTTTCTTAGAATTTTATCTTTTTCTTGGGAAATATTATAATCAATTCTTGAAATAACTTCTATGAAATTTAAAGCATTCTTTTAATTTTCTTCTTTCACCCAAGTATTTTCCTGATACTCCCACCTTGTTTTGGAGAATTTGGTATTTACGGATAAATACTAATTCCCTAGATAAGTAGCTGTATCTAGAACAACAGTTTAAAGTTTTTTAGACTTTTCCTATAAGCAATAGATAGGATGAGAAGATAGAAGACCTACTTGTAGTTCCGCTTTCCTCTCATCTCCCTTGTATCGATCCTATCGCTCCTTCCCGTACTTAATCTGCTTGAGAAGTACCCTGTAAACACAATAGAAAACGAAGAACCGATCAAAACATACAATCTATTAAATATAGGTGAAAGGAATCAAATACAATTCACACATATAAGCATTATGAAACAATACAAACATATGGGAAAAATGTTCAGACACTTTATTAGATAGAAGAAGGAATTATAACCATTGGTGTCTGATTCAAAGCCATTCCTCCATCTTGGATCCCATCCACATCACATCAACAACATGACAAACTTGTAGCATTAGAATACTTGCTTTAAAGCCAAATATCATAGCAACATTATCTCCTTACAATTCAACAGAATCCAACCCCTGATCAGTTAGATGAGTGGTACATTTATAGGAAGATGAAGGAGGTTTTGTCATAAATGGTGGCATTGAATGGCCTTCCATACTTAGAATTAGTTCTATGGAGGAAGGGATGAGAGAATAGGATGCACCTTAACTCATTCCTCATCCATTTTTGAGCTCATAGGAGTTTATAAGTGAGGGAACCTTCTATATGACTCCAAAAGATAAGAATATTCCCCAAACCCTATGTGAATTTTGCTCATTCTCACCTAGCGTAGGTGAAAGGAAGCCTAAGTTCTCTGCAAAGCACCCTGGCAGTGGACTCAAATGTTCTGCAGCACACCTTCATAAGGGCTTACTTGTGCGAGTCCCTCTAAAGGCTATTTCTGGATGTCTTCAAGTCATGAAACTGTCTAGGAAGGTGGCATTCAAAGGGGTGACTTGTTTAGGGAATGAAGCAACTGAAATTAGGGTTTGATAAGACCTAAAACATTGATCTAGATGTTGGGATTTGATGTTCCCAAATGGATCTGTAACAACTGCCCCCTAAAGCATGAAGTCGAAAAAATTCCAATGTTGAATGAAATGCTTTACGATGTGATGAGGAGGTATCAAAGTGGAAGGTGACCTGCATCAATTACAATACATATATCATGAAATTTGATTTTACATGAATTTCTGAGGGAAGGCATACCCATACTCAGCTCATAAAGTTTCATTACATGTACATAAACAGTCATCTACAGATATAGACCCATGATTGAAATGACCATCAATGTAAAGCCATTGTACATATGATTTAGTACTCCTGAAATCACAGTCTGGATGGATGAAACTAGATCCAGGGTCTTCTATCTTGTTTAAACATTCACTCAAGTACGAGTCTAACCATGTGAATATTTGATTTGAATTTGAACATGAGAAGACACCATCTGATTACCAACCAATGATGTAAGTTGTTAACAGATGTGATGGAAATCACTAATAATGATAATGATCCTCAAGGTACTGCAGTACATTCTGCATGGTGTGAATGGATTATTTGATGTCGAACACCATACAAAGTCTTTCAATTGAAGGCCATTGATGTACGCCTATCGCCGGAAGCGAGAACCCTGTCATTGATGAATGCAAGCTTCAATGTACTAAATGGGTGTTTCTAAGTCAACTTCTTGGATAATGAGATAATGTCGACAAGAAGCGACTCATCGCAGAAGGGCCTTGATGTATCCAACATCAACGACACAAAACGAGTGTAGTGATTTTGGAGATGGAATTTGACTGACGACACAAGGTTCAGGAAAGGAGGTCATGAAAATGAAGGTTTATGGTATTGCAGAGGATGAATTTTGACTGAATGACTTCCCTTGAACATGTCGGCGACACTAAAGTGAATTGGCAGCATTGACCCAAAACAAAATGATGGATGGTATAACAGACCAATGGCGTGATAACCATCAAGCTAATAACCCAACCCAAATAGTCACGGTGATGGAGTGAAAGTGTCATGTTCAAGAGCGACCTACTACCATAAAGTGGTTTTACCATTTTCCCATTTTCCCCAGTTATTGCTGAGTAGTACCTCTTTATTTTTATCAAGCTTGAGGAGGATAACATATGATTTTTGTATAATTTCACCCTTCGGGTGAATCCATTGCTATTTGATGTTTTAATGAGTCTAGCGAAGGTGAAACACGGTCTTGTCTATATGGACAAGTTTGTCACTATTTGATGTTTTAACAAGTCTAACGACAAAGATAACTTGGTCCTTTTCATGTTTAAAGAGTTTGAAAAGGGACAAAAAGAAAACTCCACAAGTTCTTTTCGTAAATTAATCTCTCAAGCCCAAAAAAAATAATACAAAAGAGATATCGTTTCCAATCTGTTAACGATCTGAAAAGGACAAGTTCTCGGCAATCTTCTCATATTTAGAGAGTCTGAAAAGAGCTTAAAGAGGACTCAAATTTGAGGAACAAGTGGTTTCTAGGATAGCAACTGGTTGCGGTGATGTTGGAACTTCTCAAAACATGTTGATTTATGTGAAGAGGCTGGCTAATAAGACCACTCATTGCAACTGTTCCTCAAAAAGGGTGAAACAACCAAGTGAAAGTGTATGA
>APFE030113116.1:0-33792 GCA_000404065.3 Pinus taeda
TCTACCTTAGGAACATCCAAAAACAACAATTGTCTCAAAGTATTCATCCATGCATGTAGTATCATCATGACCAACCTCTTGTTCATTGTGTTGATTTTCTATTGCATTTACAAACTCCATTGTCATATCTTCTTCCACCCATTTCTTTTTGCGTGATTTAATTGTACGGCGTAGGCCACGTCCATATGCAGGTATTTGTATTGGTGTATCAAAATGATTAAACTCATCATTTGTTATGATTCCATTGCCAACCTAAAATAATTGATAGATGCATTATTTTTTCCAAGGTTAGAGATTAGGCTATATAATGTACTTATATTGTCCATTAATTTATAGTTGAACTTATTTATAACACCCACAAAGTATAACAATTGTATCAGAGTATTCATTCCATGTATTATCATCATGACTAACCTCTTGTTCATTGCCACCAATTTCTATTGTATTTGCAGATTCAATTGTCATATCTTCTTCCACCCACTTTCTCATGCGATGTGCTTTAACAGTATGGGGTCCACCCTTGTGTACATATTTTGGTTGTTTTACAGTAAAAGGGTTCAACTTTGTATTTGTTGCAAACACATTTTCCACCTAAAATAATCAAAGACATGCATTATTTTTTTTCAAGTTTGAAATAAACTATATAAATTACTAGGTTTAGGAAAACAAGGATCAAAAACTAAATTTCATTTTACTATGTTTTATAAATTAATGTAATATTTAAGTACCCGATGCCCCAAATCATGTTGTGTGTCTTCATTGGAAATAAATTCATTTGTTTCCATGGCCTCTCCTAGCACTTGTAATACACAACAATGATAACAATTTTTATTAAAGTCATCTATGAAATTGTTATAGTCTTATTTCTTATTCCATTATTTTAACCATTCTAATTTCCATGTTAGCTATTTGCATTTTCAGTTATAAAATTCTCCACCATTGTTGTGATACTCTTATGATAATGATTGAACCCGAGTTGAAGTCTTAACTTTTCATGCAGATCTACACTTCTGATTATTAGGGTCATATCTATTGAATTTTGGATACTAGTTTTTAATGTGGATATCAAGTTGTTTATCTAGTTTGAATGTACATTAGGAACGTAGCGGTACTAGACTCTCATGAAACTGTTTGAATCCTATGGAGATTTCGATATTTACCGAACATTAGATGTTGAACATATTATACTACCATGTCATACATGTGAAGCATATTTAATATATGTTAGATGATCTAAATTACACCTTTGCATTAATATTAATACACAAATGATGTTTTTTTCTTATTGGAAAAAAAAACACTATGGCATTTCCAACCTAAGTCAATAATGACTAAAATAATTATTGCATAAATCAATAAATCCTAAAATGATGCCTAAGTGATCTATTCCTCCCAACGAGACATGAGTAAAGTATAAATGGTACAACTATGGGCACTACAATGTAATCAACATATGTTCAAACCTTTACAGGGATAGAGCCTCTATGCACATTGTGCATGAGGGAAGGTGTTTGATATCTTATAGTTGGTTTCCCTTCATCACCAAAGTGGATTAGGTTATGAGTGGATTGGCAAAGCAACCCTTATTTGTTCCTTTCAGTTTTTGGGAAATCTCAAGTTCAACTAGCGTTAGTAGATGGTTTCAAAGATGTTTGCTAGGGTTTTTCAACAAGGTCACTAGATCCCAATGCAACATAGATACTTCAGATTTGTTGAAAAGTAAAACCCCCACATAGCACCGAATAGATCATTAATGAATACCTAGAGAACTTAGACTAAATTAATCGCGGAAGTAAAAACAACAACCAAATTAATCATGAAAGTAAAAACTACAATTGAAAAAAAAACATACACTTGGTAATATACTAGAATTCATCTTCACCCAATCCAAAGTTGATGAATAATATGTTAAACTTTAATGAAACTCATGAAAAATAATAAGCATGTTATCGATATAAAAGTGCATGAACTTGCTTAATGTATATTTGTTAATTGGAGATAATGAATATCCAAAGTTGATGAATAATATGTTAAATATTTGATGAAACTCATGAAAGATAATAAGCATGTTTATCCATATAAGAGTGCATGAACTTACTTAATGTTTAGTTGTTTATTAGAGATAATGAATATGTATATATATTTATTTATGTATTTACTAGGGATTATTGTAATTTCAAGAAATAAATATACATGGGCAATAACTACGTTGGAACCTATGGCCCTCATTCCCATTGTTCAATGCGCTGTCCTACAAGACATATTTTAAGTTTCAGCACTTATTTTATGGTTGGTGAAAATTTTTGCAGGTCAAATCTGACGTCTAAAATATATTGGGGTCCCGTCATTCTGACGTTTAATTAAAAATCCAAACCGTAAAAATCTATTGTGCCAGAATTTACTAATCCCCAAAATTATTTATTATAACTAAGGTTGAGTTTACAAATACCAGAATTTACTAAGCCCCAAAATTATTCATTTATTTATTAGTTATGACATAATTTAATGACCTATTTATTAGCATTGGATTTCACTCTCTTGCGAAACAACTTTAGAATTTACCAGGGTCCAAATACCACTTTCGCCTTTAGAATTTACCATGGTCTAGTTACCACTTTCACCTTTCGCATCTAACCATATGTGGTTTGATGAATTATGTGTTTTATGGTCTTACATTTTCCTCTGTGATTGCTCTTTCTTTCTAATTGGGAAAAGCAATAACATCCATGCAATCTTTTAATTTACCCTACTTCACTGTTGAATTTTTTTTACCCTATTGCAGTGTTGAGTGTTGAATTTGTTATCCTGTGAATATGGCATGCTTAAAAACCGCTAGACCAGTTACTAGCCTATGAGGTATGTACTCTTTATTTACTTATGCCATTAGTTTATTGTAAAACCTGAAAAATACTTACAAGTTATGTAAAATTTGATATGGTATACAGCCTTGGGGAAATTTTGAAGTAAATTAAGGCGTAGTTGCTTTTGATTTTGTTTTTATCAGTGTTGAATTTGTTAGCCTCTAAATATGGCATGCTTTCTGGTTCAAAACTGCTAGACTGGTGGTATCGGCATATGAGGTATGTACTCTTTATTTACTTATGTCATTAGTTTATTGTAAAACCTGAAAAATACTTAAAAGTTATGTAAAATTTGATATGGTATATAACCCCTCACAAAATTTTGAAGTAAATTAAGACACCGTTACTTTTGAATTCATTTTTACCCAAAGTAAATTAAGGAGTGGTTGCTTTTGAATTTGTTTTTACTCTATTGCAGTGTTGAATTTGTTAGCCTCTGAATATGGTATGTTTTCTCGTTTAAAACTGCTAGACTGGTGGTATCAACCTATGAGGTATGTACTCTTTATTTATTGTAAAACCTGAAAAATACTTACAAGTTATGTCAAATTTGATATGGTATACAATCTTTGAGGAAATTTTGAAGTAAATTAAGGCGTGGTTGCTTTATTTACTTATGTAGTTAGTTATTGTAAAACCTGAAAAATACTTACAAGTTATATGTACATTTTGATATGGTATACAACCCTTCACGAAATTTTGAAGTAAATTAAGGCGTGATTTCTTCCAACCATCTTAGGGAGCCCCTAAAGAAATTTTGAAGTAAATTAAGGCGTGATTTCTTCCAACTAGCTTGGAGAGTAGCTCAAACTTAGGTTGGTAGTGATAAACCCTCAAATTCAAGAAAAAAAAGTGTGTATTTTACTTATTGTATTCTAATCTATTATGTGTTTTATGGTTTTATGTTATTTGGTATTTTGAATTTTCAAAATTGCACTGGATAAGAGGTTTAATGTTATTTGGTAGTTTTGTGGAATGAGAAGTTGAAGATTTTGAATTTACAAGGGCGTGACTTCAAAATTGAAATTTGAAACCATTCATTATCATTCATCATTTTATAATGTGATATGAAATTTCTATCTGTAAGCTTATCCTTTCTATATTTATACGGACGTGACTTCAAAATCGAAACCATTCATTATCATTCATCATCTTATAACGTAATCTTAAATTCCAATCCGAAAGCTTATCATTTTTGTGATTTTAAGATTTTGAAAACATTATGCAAGAATATTAATTTATTTATTATCTCATAAAATTATACTAGTAAAATTTATAACCGTGATCTTATAAGGGAGCTGAAAAAATTCTATCCTAAAGCTTATCATTTTTGTGACTTTAAGATTTTGAAAACGTTCGCCATGAATATTAATTTCATTTATTAACTCATAAAATTGTATTAATAAAATTTAGAATTGCGAGAGTGTCAAATTTTCATGTCCAGTTTTAAATAGTTTGAAATGAATATAAATTTATTCTATAATTAGATGTGATGGTATAACTTTACGTGATTATGGATTTGCATGTGAAGGCCATTGAGGTTGTTGAATTGAGTTATATATAACAGTTAAATTTTATTTAACAATTTCTTTTGTTTTAAATGCAATTGTTAATACCTTGTTTTTTAACATTTAATATTTTTTTAACAAATATTTTTTTGGGTAATGGGTTTAACAATTTTTATGCTTCTTTAGGTAATAAATAAATATCCATTATTAGAAAGTATTAACTTGGCCAATTTATATGATTTAATGAACTTTAATTTTCATATGTATTTTTTATATAGGTGATTACAAATCTACAAATGTCTCAAAAGAGAAAACTACAAGCTACAATTGGGGAAATGTATGGATGGACAAAAGGGAAAACTTCCAAGACTCAAAACAATTTAGAAACATGTGAAGAAACCCATAACGCTAATGTGAAACAACAATTACATGAAATTTTTGGAAGTTCTTCTAAAAGAGATCTAGATGAAGAAACAAAAGAAGTTGAAGAAGAAGTTGCCAATAACTCAAAAATGAAAGTGCAAACAAAAAGACACTTTCGTATGGAATGGTTAGATAAGTTTCTTCGGTTGAATTATGTGAGGTTTGATGATAAAATAGCTATGAAGTGTAGTTATTGTGAGAAGTATAAGATGAATGGACCATGGGGTTTACGTAATGGTTGCACAACATTACAACATGATGCTCTTGTTACTCATGAAAAATCATTGGTGCATAAAAATGCAAAGGCAAGATGGATAAATTCTCTAGAGGGAAGATGAAACCAATTCAAGATCATATTAGACAGCTTGAAGATGCCAATAAGGAAAGAGTGATTTCTACAATGAAAGTAGCATATTTCATCTGTCAAGAAGATTTATCTCTTTCAAAGTATGAGAAACTTTGCAAATTTCTAATGGATGCAAAAACTCCATATATGCCAAAGTCTCAAGAGTACCTTTCATACACAAATCGTAAGTCTACAAATGATTTTATATATTGCATATCAAAACATCTTGAACAGATTCAGATAAAAAATATGATGGAAAGCCCTTTCTTCTCATCAATGGTTGATGAAAGCATTGATCAAACTTTAGAGCAACACCTTGTTGTTTATGCAAGATATTTAGACTCAAAGGGTCTTGGGCCACCTATCTCACAGTTTATGAAGCTCAATGATGTAGTGGATGGAAAAGGGAAACAAATATATGACAGTGTCAATCAATTAATAAATGTTAGAGGCCTTCAATATAAAGATTTGATAGTTGTTTCTACAGATGGAGCTTCAGCAATGATTGGACATGAAAATGGTCTTGTTTCATTTTTGAAAAAGAACAATCCAAACCTTATTACAGTTCATTGTGTGGCTCATCGTGAGTCTTTAGCAGTAGCAAATGCTTCTAAGAAAATACCTGAGTTATTATATGTTGAAAAAATTGCAAACAATGTGTATTCATGGGTTCAAAACTCCCCAAAAAGAAATAATGAACTTAATGGTTTGCTTAGAGTCATGCAAATTGATGTTCTACAAATACATTCAGTGAGATGGTTATCGAGAGGGGAAGTTATTATAAGGCTTCTGAAGCTTATGCCAACAATTTTAACTTTGTGGAAAAATGAAAAAAAAACTTCATCATGGTATGATAAGGCACAAATATATTCTATCCAATATTGTTTACATATGCTTGTTGATGTTCTAGGGGATTTGAACAAGTTGAATATGACTTTTCAAGAAGAAAATGTAGACATTACAACTATTGGGTTGGCTCTTGAAGTAACTATAAGTACATTATCTAGATGGTTTTTGAGAAAAGAGACATTTGCAGAAGACACAATTTATCTTTCAAAATTTTTAAGTGATTCTCAAAATAGATACATTGATATTAAAGATGAAGGGACATTGGTAGATAGACATGAATTACGATACATCTCTATCTCAGCCATGGATATTGAATGCAATGAAGCAAGGAAACACTCTATGAAACCTTGTATTGAAGGTACACAAGAGAGTTGTCAACAACTCACAAAAGGTTATATAGAGACTCTCATAGACTCTTTAAATGAAAGATTTCCAGACCTTCATCTTTTTAATACAACAAAATTGTTCAGTGCTTACTATTATCTAGAAGAGCGTCGTAGTTGTGAGAAAAATTCAGAACGTTGGCTTTTAAAGCTTTTTCAACATTTGCAACATACCATATCAAGTGATGTTGGATTTGTAGCTTTATTTGATGTTAAAGCTTGTAAAAGAGAGTTGAACCCTTTTGTTGATTGATTAAATCTGGCTTGTGAGGGTTTTTCTATGAAAGAAGCATGGAAAGTCTTTCGTAACACAAAACAATGGCACAAAACTTATCCTAATATGATGAAATTATGGCAAGCCATGCTCACTATTCCTGCAAGTATAGTAGATTGTGAAACGGGATTTTCTAAGCAAAACATCATCAAGGACATCAGAAAATCAAGGCTACGGTTGGATACCTTGGATGCTTTAATGAGAATATCTTTGAATGGACCTGAATCATCTAATGTTGATTGGCATGCAGTATATGAGGCATGGACTGATACAAAGTCTAGAAGGATTCTTGAACTTTGAAATTTCTTTTAGGCTATGTTAAGATATCCCTATTGAAAAGTTTTTTGTAGTTTCTCTAGAAAGAATGACTTTAAATGAAGTATAATTACGATCTATTATTAAAAACTTTTTGTATTTTCTCTAACAAGTTTGAATTTCAATGAAATACACTATAGTTTGGAAAAATTCCACTAAATTTTTTATTTATACTACATTTGCATGGTTTTCATTGTTTAAATAGTCTCACTATAAATTTGGACTATAAATATGATAGACTACAATTCCACTGTTTTTAGCCACGTACAATGATGCATGGTGTCGTTAAATTTCTTTATTTTGTTTGTTGACTTCTATAATGCTAGATTTGTTTGAGTATGGTAGTGAGGTGCACAACAATAAATAACTTCTGAAAACTAAATGTTATGTTGTATTTTTATTTTTATTTAATTAAGTTAAAAAAATGAAAACCCAAATATTTGTTTTCTATTTTTAGTGAGACATCTTATTTTTTTGGATCTCATAATAAAACTAATTTGAAACTAACTAGTGTCAGTCGCATTTTTATTTTTATTTACTTAAGTTAAAAAATGAAAAACAAATATTTCTTTTTAATTTTAGTCAAACTGATCCTATTTTTTCGGTTCTGGAAATTGTAATAAAACTAGAATTCGAGTCTGTTAGTGAGGGGAGATTGAAAATTTTCATATATAATATACGTATAGACTAGAATATGTTAAAAATAATGTTTCCGGGTTGACAAATGTTTGAACATTTTGTCCTATGTACATTGTTTTAGATGTGTTGTTAATGGTAAAACTACATAAAATATTATAGAAGAATGAAAAATGTGTGTGATTATATAAAATATTACAGAAGAATGAAAAATGTGCGTGATTTGAATGAATTCTCTGAGCCTTTTTTAGAAAAATGAAAAAGGTCTGTGATTACAATTTTCTGAACCTTTTTAGAAAAATGAAAAAGGTTAGTGATTATAATTTTCCCTTCCTTATTTCTTAGTTTATGAGGAAAATCGCTTCAATCTGGTTTGTACATGCATCAGAAGAATTTATGAATTGAACCGTTGATGAATTGAACTCTAGTCTTGATCTGTGTAAAAAAAATCCTAAATTAATGTTCTAACATCATTTGGGATAATCCAATTGTCAACCCAAAGATAAATTTATTTGTAATTGTTCAATCCTCTTGCTTTAATGGTGAAAAATTATAGTTGAATGGTTAACTAAAAGTCCACACTGTCCATATTTGCCTTCAAGCTTTCTGCTGCTTGAAGATTGTCCAGATTGGGGATCACCTGTTGATATAATTGTCCAGATTGGGGATCACGTGTTGATATTTCAGCCACTTGTATTTGTTAGAAATTGATATATCTATGTGAAGTCTAAAAGTTTGCAATTATAAGCACAACTTTGGTAATTTGGTTTAAAGAATGTTGTGTTAAGCATGAATAAATGCTAGTAGATGTTACTTTTAGTAAATTACCATAATTTCACTATATTTTCAACATCATACAGTGTAAGATGATTAGTATTATACTCACATTGGAGGCTTGGATGACCATGCTCACACTCCGGATGTTGTACACTGCTCACTAGCATCTATATGAAAGCTATATGATTCTACTTTGAAGATTTATGAACAAACATAGAATTATTTATTGATTATTACATAAAAGAGTTCAATGCGGGAAGATCCAATGCTACTATTTTAGTTTATTAGTATGAAAGATGGTTTATTGGCGTAAAACGTAAAGTGAAGGGCATGTAAAATGTAAAAACGTCATGAAATTTTGATTTGACGGGTAGAGGGAATTTGAAATTCCAGGCCTGCTCTAGAGAACCCCGATTTCGAATAGGAAAAAAGGCGGAAGGAGGGGAACTGGGAGGATAGCCAGAAACAAAAAAGACGCAGTGGGAACGAAAACCCCGATTCACAGATAACCCAAAAAAGACGCGGTGGGAACGAAAAAGGGCCAGCGCTGGAACCTATGGATCTCGCTCCCATCTTCAATATGCTGACCATAGAGCGAATAACATAGATCATTCGCTCTGGGAAAACCTCGATTTGGAATAGGAAAAAAGGTGGAACGAGGGGACTTGGGAGGATAACCAAAAACAGAAAAAGATGTTGTGGGAACTAAAAAGGGCCAGCAACACCAGATCATTTGTAGATTGAAGCTATTGGTGGCAGAAGAGAAGGAAAGTGCACGGGCCGGGGAGGCAGTGGGACAAATTTGCGTGGCATAGTAAGACGCAACACAGAGGTTAGTTGATCCATCTGAACTTACCCTCACCAACTTTGACATTGTCCGCGTTGTTTATACACATTATGTGAATAACTAATGGAATCCCCTAAACTTTCTGTGCGTAGAGTTATTTTTCAGTATTGTTAATGAATGGATTATTATAAGCCCTAACTTTCTATTGCTAGGTTAGCATTATTTTATCCTAGGGCAGAGGAATTGCAAACATTCTGTTAGCTAGCCACTTATAGCAGAAGAAATATGTGATTATTTGAGATAGTTATTGTATCCTTTAACATTGGAAAATACCTTGGAACCATTTGCTTCCCATTAGACATAGTTACCGATTGGTTCTTTAGGGTTCTTAACTGAACTGAGGGTGGAGGATCCAAAACTTTATTCAAGAAAAGATAAGGATGGTTGCAAGGAGATATGGAGTATTCAAGGCCCAAGAAGATCATAGCAAGAACCTCATTTCCAGAAATTTATTCTGGCATGTGTTCTGTAGGTTTGATGTTTTAACCATCTAACACTCACAAAACTCTTCATGAGAACTTTTATCTCGAGTTTCTAGAGAAATTTTGATATAAACTTTGTTAATGGTATAGTGTTCTACAAGTGCAAAACCATTGTTTCTTGTGACATTCATTGTAACACACTTGCAATCTTCTTGATCTCAATGATCTACACACAACCATGAGACTCAGACTAAGATCTTAGTTGACCTTGATTTTGTGTCTGAAATCTAAGTGAAAAAATATGAACATAGGAGAGACATATAACTGAATGATTACTGGGCTGTAAAATACACAGCTGATCTTCTGAAACAGAGGAATTATTGATAGATATAACACTAATTTTCTAAAACCAAATTAAAAACTCTTATCTTCTACATATACAACTGAAATTTAGGTTGCATAAATTCAGCAGTTACTTAAATTGGAAAAGTTAGTGTAGTAGTAAGCAAATTTCTCTTTTGTTTTCCAGATTTAAAGTTTGATATGTTCTAGCACATCTCATATAATTGTGTGCATTGCCTTTTTGGTCATGGTTGGATGTGAGGGTTTTTGGTTTGGTTTCTCGTTAAATGGACATATATTGACCTGTCAGAAATGCTGGTTTAAATTTTTATTAAGAACGGAATTCTCCCATGTAGTTTCTACATAGATTATCAATAAATTATGTCCAATACAAAAGAATGATCATTTGATTGTTGTGCAACAGTAATGCAAGTGATGCTCTAGATAAACTGCGGTTTTTAAGTGTGACCGACCCGAGTGTACTTGGAGATGGTGGTGACTTGGAGATCCGCATAAAACCAGATAAGGAGAATGGGACCATCACCATATTGTAGGTTCTGTATGCTGCGCTTTTCAAATAAACTTCTCGTGTTCTTGTAACTGATGACTTACAAGAGTTGGCTCTTTGTGTGGTTTACAGGGATACTGGCATCGGTATGACCAAAGAAGAATTAATTGACTGTCTTGGGACTATAGCTCAGAGTGGAACTAAAAAGTTTTTAGAGGCTTTGAAGGTTGGACTGTTTTAACATTTTTGCTGCTAAATCAGTTGGTCCAGTCCAGCTTTGAGACAGTAGTTTATGCTCTACATTCTTGTTTTACAAAAATGTACGACTTGTTTGCAGGAAAATAAGACTGGCCCTGACAACAATTTGATTGGTCAATTTGGTGTAGGCTTCTATTCTGCTTTTCTTGTTGCTGATAAGGTAGCTTTTTATATTTCTTGGATAAGTTTTCAGTGATTAATGGCTGATAAGTCTCTGCTATGCTTAATTGTTCCTTTTGGCTAAAGACGAGCTACAAAGACCTTCTGAAGAAGTGATGTCATCATTACCAAAAAATCTTGTTTGGAAATGCTGGAGTTTCTTTTGGTTGCCGTAATAATGATCCTCAATGTGTCGCAGGTCACCGTCTCAACAAAAAGCCCAAAGTCTGATAAGCAGTGTGTGTGGGAAGGAAAAGCTGATATTAGCTCCTATATAATACGGGAGGAGACAGATCCAGAAAATCTCATTGTTAGAGGGACTAAAATAACCCTTTACCTAAAGGTAGAGGGCATTTCTTTTGCATGGCATTGTTAAATTTCTTTTATACTACCATATGTTGATATTCCATTTGTTGTCCTTCCATGCAGCCTGATGACAAGTTTGACTATGCTGATCCGGAAAGGGTTCGTAACCTGGTTAAGAATTATTCACAGTTTGTCTCTTTCCTAATATACACATGGCAGGAAAAGTCCCAAACGAAGGAGGTGAGCAGGATAGGTTTTGATGTACTCCTTTCTGTCTGTCTATAAAAGTGAAGAACTAATTCCCTTGCTCGTCAATCATATGTGAAACAAAGTTTAATAGTGTGTCAAAGCTAGCTGTAAGCCTGATTTATCTTCTGAAAGAAGCTGGGATCTTTTGAAGGTTGAGGATGACAGTGCTGAAGTAAAAGAAGGGGTGGAAAAGAAAACTAAGACTGTGACAGAAAAGTATTGGGACTGGGAATTGGCAAATGAAACAAAGCCTATCTGGGTAAGCCATCTGTATGTTATTGTGCCAATTTACCAAGGGATGTTTTAGGCTGCATTAGGTTTTATCTTTTTGTTTTTTTGGAAATTTAGCAATGGTGAGGCCACATCATCGTCATGTCCAAGAATAACACCTGAATAAGGCAGGTAATTGAACCAGTGACTTAACATCTAGGAGTGCCTTAACAGCGCACCTGATCACCGTCTATCCAAGACACTGTGGATGCATTGGGTGTTATCTTATTCTGAACAACCATTTCATATATTTTCTGGCTAATTGTGAACTCAAAATTCTGTTTTATTTCATTTTAATATTGCATGCCTGAATCCTTTATATATAGCAGAAGCATGGCCCATGTCAATCTCTAGTTGTTCCTCTGGGGCTTAGCCTTATGTCTTTCTAACTTTCATGTTCTAGATGCGTAATCCCAAAGAGGTTGCATCAGAAGAGTACAATGAGTTTTACAAGAAGGCATTCAATGAATTTCTGGATCCTTGGACATACACTCACTTCACAACCGAGGTATGGCCTTTTGGATAGATGTACAGAGATCTTTAATTAGGAAAATTTCTTCTTTTGGTTCACGTAATTGGTGTATGAAAGATTATTACAACAAATTGCCCCATACTGTCTGAATGCAGGGTGAAGTAGAGTTCAGAAGTGTCCTTTACATCCCTGGTATGGCTTCCCTCAGCACTGAGGATATAATGCATCCAAAGACTAAGAACATTTGTCTATATGTCAAGCGTGTTTTTATTTCTGATGACTTTGATGATGAATTGGTAAGTTGTATTGATTGTCCTTTTTGCAACTACTTCACTCCTGGAATGTTTCCTCCAAAAATTATAGTCTCATTTGAGGGTATCTGGTGCTTATGTTGAACAAAATATGTTCTACCTGTATGTAGTTTCCACGCTATCTGAGCTTTGTTAAAGGTGTTGTCGATTCAAACGATCTTCCTCTTAATGTCTCCAGGGAGATCCTTCAAGAAAGCCGCATTGTAAGTTCCTCATTCACACCTTCCTTTTCAAATATGCCATTTTATGAGGTTAAATTATAAGATTTAATATGCAGATCAGTTGGTACTTTTTTGAATAATATTGATATGCAAGCATTAATATGAGCTTCTATGTTGGAAATATTTTGGTTTCCAAGTATTTCGTGGGTTTAAAGAAGAAAAATATGGATTGTGTCTTTATGTTTGATTTAGTTGTAGGTGGTAAATGTTTTGTTCTGGAGCTAGGTAGGGATTTTATATTGCTGTTACATCAAGTCATATGCCATTTGAAGTTTCAACGAGCCTAACTACAAGATATTGTGATTATTTGCTTCCGTGTCTTTAGCAGTAGTAAATGTTTGATGCAATGGCGTTTTGGTTGAACATTTGTCTACTTATTGAGTTTAGTTGTGACTAAATCCTTGAATGTGCATGTCAGGTTCGTATAATGAAGAAGCGTCTTGTACGGAAGACATTTGATATGATTCAGGGTATTGTGCAAAGTGAGAATAAAGATGTAAGTCCACAACCTGTAAATTTAGAGGAAAGTTATTAACCGTGTCATGGTCCAAGAAATATTGTTATGCTATCCTACTTTCCACCTTAAATTCAATGTGAGGTGCTCATTAAACACTATCTATTTGAATGGAGTTATGTTTCATAGATTAGTAGAATCCAGTTAATATCTGTGCCATAATTTGAGTTGTTTATAGACTCCTTACAACTTTATGTTTCTGAACTTTCTTCTCAGAAATGGAAATCATGTTTTGTGACAGTAATGTTGATTGATTCTTGTCAGCTTAATGAAATTGAAGTATTATTGCATTGTCTTCTGTCATATTCTTTGATGTTGATTGAGTGAATGCGTTTTGAAGCTTCTGTAAAAGGAATTTACATTATTTTGGATTATAAATGCAGGATTACAAGAAATTCTGGGAGAACTTTGGAAAGTATATCAAATTGGGCTGTATCGAAGACTCAAACAATCATAAACGGATTGCTCCTCTTTTACGGCTCTTCTCATCCATGCATGATGAGGAGATGATTAGCTTGGATGATTATATTGAAAACATGACTGAAAAACAAAATGGTATCTTTTATATTGCTTCAGATAGCATTAAAAGTGCCAGGAGTGCACCATTTTTGGAAAAAATTTTGCAGAAGGATATTGAGGTATGATTTTACTTTTCCACATAAATGACTTATATATTTCATGTACCTTGATAGTACATACAAAGTGACAACTGCATTGTACTGTGCTGCTTTACAGGTCCTCTATCTCGTAGACCCAATTGATGAGGTCGCTATTCAAAATCTTCAGATATACAAAGACAAAAAATTTGTTGATATTAGTAAAGAAGACCTGGACCTAGGTAAGTAATTTGTATGTTGTATTGATATACTTGATGATGGAACACAATAACTATAGTCTGGGAAGTTCTATACAGTCTGTCTCATTCTGAAGAAGCATGCCAATGAATGTGGTAGAAAATTATCCATAAATAAGAGCAACTCTCTGATCATCAGTTGCAGAAGAAACATGACCCTAAATGAAGCAAAATTTGTCAATTTCATTTCTGACATCAGAGAAAACTATGTTTTGTACATCTTGAGTGGGCCTAATAGTTGATAACATGTGCTTCCTTGTAAGAGGTCACAGGTTCAACGTCAAACCACAGGGGGTTAGAGTATGTACACCTCAGTAGACTTTAGCAGTCAAATCACTGCATGGAGGTGGGTCACTTGTCCCACAAACAAGGGGGTCTCATACACCTTAAAATTAGATTATTATTATAATTTTCATCCTCTGCTTTCAAGGAATCATTATTTTTGCTTGCAGGTAGATCTATTATTTTCAGAGGAGAACAGACATGCATGTCCAGATTGGATGTTTTGAGTACATAATTGCTGTCTTTTTTATATTTTCAAAGAGAACAGGCATGCATGTCTGGATTGGATATTTTTAGAACAAAATTGCTGTATTTTTTATTTTAAATCTTTTTTTTGTTCTTGTCCACATTTATTCATATGGTCTAAGTCCTATGTTTTGTCTGATTGAGTACGTGTTATGAAAAATATTGAACTTCAAAAGAAGTGAGTTTGGTTTTATCTTTTCTTCTGTGTGCTTGCATGCCCACATCACATGCTCACAGGTATCTTCATGTCCTCTTTGGGCACCAATGGCTCACTATTTCTTGCAGCAGAATTTATTCTTACCTGCAGACAAAGGTTGTGTAAGAGTCCTTGGTGTCCAGTGCAGCATTCTTCATTGCTGGGACCTTGTACCATGTCCTCAGCAACAAACCTGCAATGGTTGGTCAGTACATAACCAAGGCATACACATACATGCGAAACCTCTATCATATGAACAGACATCATTTACACAACCTATCCCTAGCTGTTCTGACCAATGAAGAGGCTTGCTTTCACACAAATACAAACACAGTTTCACTCAGAAATATTTCTTTCTTTTCTCTAATACACATATCATATCCTCATGCACACATATTGATCACTGATATTCCCCCTCTTGGCCTCTCAATGCACATTCAAGCATCTGGCTCTCAGTAGGAACATTCATAGGTATTACAGGGAGAAATATGCTGATGTTATTGATATGCATATAACTACTAATACTATCGATTTGTTCTGTGTCTAAGCACTCTCTTCCTCCATGGAGTATACTGTTTAACACCTCTATTATACTTCATGCACTCAATCCCTCTTCAGAGGCATCACAACCTTTATTATTATCCTTGTACAACTATTTCTAAAATTTTTGGAGACTGTGCCAGGCCAATGACAATGGCAGGCAGTGGTCTTTGCCTTTGCAGCCTCTTTTGTCTTTTAACCTCTTTTGTTTGTGTTGCCGCAAAATCTATCAGGCCTTGGAGAGGGGTACCCTACAAGGAAGGCACTAGACTAAGTGACAACAATGGTGTGGTGGCCCATTATCACCACAACCAAAACTCCCTGATCATTATGGATTTTCACCAATGGGAGGAGTCCCTATATATAATAAGTCACCTAATAGGTATTCTAAGCCTGGAGGTGTAAGGTGACAAAGGGGCCTCCAAGGGAAAGGCACAATTTAGGCATAAGGCATCAAGAGGAAGAAGTTCACTTTCCTTGAAAAGGCCAAATTAGGGCAACATAAGACCTAGGGTTTGATTTTTTTAGGTTGAGAGTTAGGATGACTAAATGTCAAGATGCCAAGAAAGGGCTTCCTACAACATATTCTAACAAGGTTAAGACACACGAAACCCTCAAGAGGCCCCCAAGTTGAAGCTATAACTAAATTAGGGTTTAGGCTAGGGAAAATATCTAGGGCAAGGGAGATTATTCATAAAAATAGAATGAATGCCCACCAAGGGGAATGATTTTGTGGCAACCACTCAACCCTCGATGTTTAGACTTTCCATGGCCCAAATTCCCTCTCCTTGTCACTGAGAGCCCTAGTTGGTCGCTTGGCCATTCAGAGGACCAAGATAGGTAAGAGAGAGAAAGTAAACTTTGTGGATGAAAATTGACTTTATCACCAAATAAGGATGGGCGATGCCTAGTCCTAGTGTTGATGGAGTGTATGGATTCTTTAGGTTGGCTAAAACTTGCAAAGGAGTAAGGATATTTTGATGCCCTAACATCATAACCCTAAGTATTTTCTTTGTGCGGGACCAAAATTCACATGGGAGAGCTAATGTAAGATCAGCAAGGGGCTTTCCATTCACATATCATACAATGAGTAATCCATACAATAATATGACTTAGCATCCAAAAAGTTGATATTCAGCAAAATTAAGGCACAATATTTAATCTAGATCACTGATTTATTCTATATATTAGACATGAAATCAAGGTAGTTGGAGTTGGCATTGTCAAATTTCAGAGGGAATCTGGTAAACCCTTGCTGGTGGAAGATGTGCTGTATGTTTCGGGAATGACCAAAAATCTGATTTTTGTTGCAACCTTGGAAGATAAGCGCTATATTGTGACCTTTGAGGATGGAAAGGTATACATTCGATGTAAGGATATTAGGATAATCAAGGTGACAGGAGTAAAAAATGGTAACCTATTCAGACTTCAGTTTGAGCCTGCGCAAGCATTGGTAAGTTGCAACCGGGAGTTGGGCGAGTTGTGGCACAAGAAGATGGCTCATTTGCACCATGGAGCAGTCAATGTGCTCAAGGAGATTGTGACAGGATTGCCAGAGTTTAGGGTCGAGCAACAGATGTGTGCAACGACTGCACACTAGGAAAGTGTTCTAAGACCACCTTTCCGAGTAGCAATACTAGGGCCAAGGGCATCTTGGACTTGATACATTTAGATGTGTGTGGGCCCATGATAGCAGTATCCTTAAGTGGATACCACTATTATGTGACTTTCATAGATGACTTCTCCAGGAAGACCTGGATATACTTCATGAATAAGAAGGACGTTGTTTTCTGTCGGTTTAAAGAGTTTAAAGCCCTTGTAGAAAACAGATCCTTAAGTGGATACCACTATTATGTGACTTTCATAGATGACTTCTCCAGGAAGACTTGATATACTTCGTGAATAAGAAGGACGTTGTTTTCTGTCGGTTTAAAGAGTTTAAAGCCCTTGTAGAAAACAGACTGGGAGAAAGATCAAGACACCCAGCTTCGATAATAGAGGCAAGTACACCTTGAATGACTTCAAGGACTTTTGTGCATGTGATGTTGAAATTCAAATATGATGATAGAATTTCTTATTATGGTAATTACTTGTGATTGATATGCATTCTTTTCTTATTATTTTCTTGTTTAGTTATGTCATCAAGCAAACACACAATAGCAAAAATATAGAGAACATAATGCACAAGAGGTAAGAGACACCAAAAATTAGTCTCCAAGCCAGGGCAAAACCCCACAAGGGGGGAAACCCAAAAAATTGTTCTCTTATAGAATAAAATCAAAATGAGATATCCAAGACCAAGACCAAAACTGCCGCCAAAACTCCAAGTCCAACACTTCTCCAAGTCACCTCCAAAGTCAAAAGTCAACATAGGTCAAACTGGTCAGCTTCCTGAAATGTCAACCCCTGAAATTTTGAGCCTTCCTGAAATCTCACTCTTGAAATTTTGGGCTTGCGACTTGATCAAAATTTCAGCCTTTCCTCACAGAAATTCTCCCACATATGCGAGCTCTTCCTTCTCTTCTTCATCCTTCTCTTCATTAGTTAGGTGCAGAGGATTTGTACAATGATGATGATCGAATATGCTCCAAAGTGATCGAACTATCCTCTATATATATTTGTCCAGGAGGTCGAATAGGTGGCTCTTGGAAGCGTAGGCCGACTTGTTCTTGAGGATGGCTGACTTGTACATTTTGGTGGATTTTGACTCAATAAATATTCAAAATTCTTTTTCTTACAAATGTCCAAATGGGACATGACTCAAATACATTTTTTTGACTCAAAATAATTTCTTTTTGACTCTTTTAAGCATGAAGAACATGCTTTGACCAAAAATAAATAATAATAATAAATATGTCAATGATAAAAATTAAATTTTATTACATTATGAAGACCGACACTAGTTACATTTTCAACACTCCCTCTTAACTAGGGAAGTATTGATAATGATACAATAGGATACTAGGATACTCTCAAGTTGAAATATTCATATAAGAAAGGATCCAGATTGATAAGTATCAATGATGATTCACATCATCATAACCAACATTGTCAAAATAGCAAGGCCTTGACCAACACTCTCTATCTCTTCACT
Organism: Pinus taeda; assembly: GCA_000404065.3. Classification (NCBI taxonomy): domain Eukaryota; kingdom Viridiplantae; phylum Streptophyta; class Pinopsida; order Pinales; family Pinaceae; genus Pinus; species Pinus taeda. Next base: position 18,463 of record APFE030113116.1, read on the forward strand.
AGATCAGAGCACAATGTTGAGAGGCATAAATTTGGACACCACCACCTCTCAGGCACATACCCCATTTGGATGTTCACCAGGTATGTCCTCACAGCGCTTTTTCCTAATACATTGTCACAATATTTGAGACTAGGAAATATCGGTCCTTAGGACTATTCTTTTCTTGGATTAATGTACTTGACTTATGGTAGTTAGTCCTAGTCAAAGTACAAATCGTCAAAGAATGTCAGCCCTAGATGCTTATCCAATCCACCATTCTCCCTACCAGTTCCTTTACTAGGCTTACGACTGTTAGTTTTGGCCATAGTACATGACACATGGAGAATACGGTGCCCTCCCTCACTTCCTCTCAACCAGGGAGGAGATCCACACTCCCTCTCAAATAGGGAGAAATAACCACAATCCTAAGCTTGCCTCAAAAATACTCATTAATGCATCGACTACTTGTTCTTTTGTGAAGATTTGTTGTAGCTTCTTGGTTCCTATCTACATCACATCATAACGAGCTTTGGCCTTCTTGGTTTTTTGATAATCTTCATATTGAATTCAACATGTCATCAAATGCCTTTTTCATAGCTAATTTGTACAAGCCTTCACATCTTATTTCTTCGTATTGCAACATAATTCTGCTTCATGCTCTTCCAAGAGATCATATCAGTTCCCAATTATCAATAGTATCTCTATCAACATCAGTACTGTCAACCCAATCAATGTGTTCCTGAATCGAACAAATCAGAGCTCCCTCTTTCCGGCTGAGGTAGGTGAACTTCTTCTTTTGTGTTGCCATTTAATCAACTTTTTCTTCCTCCTCCTTAAACTTCATGCTTTGCCATGTTCTTCCAATTCTTCCATCTGCCAATCAAGCTTAGATAGATTTTGTCTTGACCTGCAACCTTTATTAGAAGACTATGAAAGAAGAAAAGGAAAAGTACAAAGATAAAATAGCAGCAATAATAATTAAAGAAATGAGGTGTAGAATACTTATCTCTTTGAGGAGAGTCAGCTCCCTCTTAATCTTGAATCTTTTCATCAACCTTGTATCAGCGTGATGTCATTTCTGTCATTCTCAAGAGCTAGGTTCTTCTATTCACAATGGAAATGGTTAGTTAGGGTTTTCTAACTCAAACCTTTGCTAGGGTTTACAAGCCCTAGATTCTCCAAAGTCTTCAAGATCTGCTATTTGAGAATTGCAAATTCTACAAGCATACTAATGAGTTAGCTTCAAACCCTATAAATATTATTAGCAAGCTCTACTTTCGGGAGATGGAATTCATTTCATTTCTTATGACAAAACCTAGTCTTCATATGCAATGAAATACTTTTTACGCTAACATATCAACAATCTCTTTTATATCCACACAGACCACTTTTCTAACACATCTATATCTTTCAAGAAATTGTTAGCTTAAGCATGACCTAAAAGACTTAATATTATATGTACTATTGTTAGCATAGGTCATTTAAAGTTGCAAAGATTATACGTACCTATTTTAACAGTACCTGTCCATCCTTGTAGTTCTTCTGTCATAGGGATCTGGTCCATAGATTGTATTTTGTATAATTTTTCCTTCAACAAAGGTACCATAAACCTTGGGTCATCCAACTAGAATATGAACCACGTAAGTTTCTTTGAGCTGCTAGCATTTTCGTTTGTCTTGGTTCCTTACAAATTTCATAGATAGGTCGACTTCATAGATGTAGTAGGTCCTTTTTTAGGTATTGGAAAGTAGTCTCAGTAACATAGTTGCTTCTCATAGTTGTGCTTCATAAAATTTCAGATATCTTGTCATAGCTTTTTCAGAGTTCTCAAAGTCTTCTTATAATTTCGATTTCTTCCATCTACTGAGCCAAACCAGAATGTCATAGGTCTGTTCTTTGTAAAGATAAATGTTCCTCAGGTCCTCGTATACAGTGACACAAAAACGCATATAGTGCTACAAAGCTTCTCTCAAGCTTCCATGCTCAGTCTAGTTACAAATTCAGAGGTCTCCTTATTCAGATGCTTTGATTGCCAAATTGATTCTTCAGTTGTTTGCGTGAATTCACAGGAGATGTCCACAGGAACTCACATTGTTGTCATAGAAACTAGTATCACAAAAAGATACATCATATAACAAAAAACTTGCGTCACAGAGACTTATATTGCCACAGGAATTACATGTCCTCAGGAATTTATGTCGTCATTACATAACTTGGATTGTATCACATCATTTTCAGTAATTTTGTATCAAACTCGTACTATATAGGAACAAGAATTGCAACATATGTAGGGAGCAGAACTCGCATCAAATGTAGCCTTGAATCTTCATGTATTACAGATGATATATCCCTCAGAATCTTCTCTCAAGCCACCAGAGGATTCAGATTGCTTCACAGAATGTCACCTCAGGCTCGGTCTTGTTAGTAAGATGCTTGATCGAACTTCTTCTTCAAATCTGTCCTTTCATCCTTCTTTATGCTTTGTAGATTTCAGAGATATATAACTTGATTGATGTGTGTGGGTTCTTTGGAGGCGAACAACTACATGCTTAGGATTTTGGTTCAGTCTTCACATAAGGTTATAGTGTCATAAGATGCCACAGCTAATTTGGACAAGTAGCTTGGATTCCATAAAGAAATGGTGTAACAGGAAACTCTCATACCATGATGCTTTGCATACAGTGGTTTCGCATGTCATATTGCTCTAAAGATTTTTGCATATCACAGATTTCAGAAGCTCAAAATGCTAGATCTCGTCCTTGAACAAGTAGATCTTGGATCACAAAGAATTATAATTAGAACAACCTTCTAGGTCTCAGCCTAGATAACTCTGCAAGGTGTCAACAAACTAGAACCAACATTGGCTTCTCGTATTACAAATAAGGAGCTCAGTGTAGCACTTCAGACTTCAGATCCTCCAACAGTAATCACACACTTCGATCTTCAATCTGTCTCTTTCTTCCTTCATATCTTTGTAGCTTTGTCTGATCTACATAGATTCAGATGCCTTTGTCACAGTAGTTTCACAAATTCGGATCATAGTAGCCTCATAGGTTTAGACTTATTTTTGAACAAATTTGGATCACAACGGAGACTTTTTCATTTTCTGGCTTCTTTGTTTGTGTTCTTGTCCTTACCATAGCTTTGATACCATGTTGAAATTCAAATGTGATGATAGAATTTCTTATCATGGTAATTAATTGTGACTGATATGCATTATTTTCGTATTATTTCTTGTTTAGTTATGTCATCAAGCAATTACACAATAGCAAAAATATAGAGAACATAACGGACAGGTGACAAGAGACATTAGAAATTAGGCTCCGAGCTAGGGCAAAACCCCACAAAGAAAAAAACCCAAAAAATCTCTCTTATAGAATCAGATCAAAATGAGATATCCAAGACCAAGTACTAGACCAGAACTGCCACCAAAACTCCAAGTCCAACCCTCCTCCAAGTCACCTCCAAAGTCAAAAGTCAGCATAGGTAAAATTGGTCAGCTTCATGAAATTTCGGCCCCTGAAATTTCAGCCTTCCTGAAATCTTGCTCTTGAAATTTCAGGCTTGCAACTTGGTCAGAACTTCAGCCTTTCCTCACATAAATTCTCCCACATTTGCGAGCTTTTTCTTCCCTTCTTCGTCCCTCTCTTCATTAGTTAGGCACAAAAGATTTGTATGATGATGATGATGATTGAATATGCTCCAAAGTGATTGAACTGTCCTCTATATATATATCTGTCCAGGAGGTCGAATAGGTGGCTCTTGTAAGCCGAGGCTGACTTATTCCCAAGGAGGGCTGACTTGTACATTTTGGTTGATTTTGACTCAATAAAATTTCATATTTTTTTTTCTTACAAATGTCCAAATGGGACATGACTGAAGTACATTTTCTTTGACTCAAAATAATTTCTTTTTGACTCTTAAGCATGAAGAACATGCTTTGACCAAAATTAAATAATAATAATAAATATGTCAATGATAAAAATTACAATTTGTTACATTATGAAGATTGACAACACCAGTTACATTTTCAACATGTGAGGGTGTCAAAAAAGAAATAACAGTTCATAGAACCTTACAACAGAATGGGGTTGCAGAATGAAAGAACAGGTCTATGATTGGAGCAGCTAAGGCTATCCTACATGACCAAGAACTACCGAACTACCTATGTCTTTATTGAAAGAGGCTTGCAAAACTGCTGTTTAATTGCAAAATCAGAATCCACATGAAGTGTTGGGTAGGTTGACACCTGAGGAGGCTTTCACAAGAAAGATACGAAATTTGTTACACATTCACATCTTTGGTTGGTTAGTATACAACCATGTTCCTTTAGAATAGAGGACCAAGTTAGAACCTACTGCGAAGAAGGGGATTCTTGTGGAGTATAGTGAAACCTCAAAAGCCTATAAGATTTACATTCTGGCGTGCAGGAAAACAATGTTACCCAGGGATGTGAATTTTGAGGAGTAGAGGGCTCTTAGGAGGTCTTGCAGCCCAAATTCCACTACATTGGAGGTATAGGAGCAGGAGACATTGAAGACATAAACAATACAGACAGTTCAGGATACTTTGAAACAAAGCCGCGAGTAGAATGAGTACGCTGAGTAGGAGGAGCAGGTGAGGAGAAGAGGGTTCCTCTCACTCAGGTTCAAACTTCTAGCACAGGGAAGAAGAAGGCCAAGTGGGCAGAGTAGACACTAAGATATGATCACGAGTATGTGGGGTACTCCTAGATATTCAATCATACAAAGTAGGGCACCACAATGAGTGTGCTAATTGAGGCCGAGCCTTCCAACTTCCAATAAGCATCCGAGCATCAGGTGTGGATGGATGTTGTGGTGGAAGAGTACTCTTCCATCACAAAGGACAATGTCTGGGAGATTGTGCCACGACCAGAGGGAAAATTTGTGGTTAGCTCTAGATGGGTCTACAAGATTAAGCACACTATTGATGGTAGTGTTGAAAAGTTTAAGGCTTGATTTGTGGCTAAGGGGTTTTCACGAAAGGAAGGGATTGATTGCGATGAGACTTTTGCCCTAGTAGCTAGATACTCATCCATCAGGGCAGTGATTTCTATTGCAGCGCATATGGGTTGGAGGATTGACCAGATGGATGTAAAGACAACCTTCCTCATTGGTGTGGTTGAGGAAGAGATTTATATTATGCAACGAGAGGAGTTTGAAGTGCATGGGAGGCTCATCCATCAGGGCAGTGATTTCTATTGCAGCGCATATGGGTTGGAGGATTGACCAGATGGACGTAAAGACAACCTTCCTCATTGGTGTGGTTGAGGAAGAGATTTATATTATGCAACGAGAGGAGTTTGAAGTTCATGTGAGGCATTCCCATGTGTGTTGTTTGAAGAGAGCGTTGTATGTACACAAGCCGGCTCCTAGGGTGTGGTGTGCCAGGATTGATAGCTACTTGCAGGGTATGGGCTTCACCAAGTGTGAGGCAGACCCAAACTTGTATTACATTCAAGTCAAGAGTGAGCCTCATTTTGGTGTTGTATGTGGATGACTTATTTCTCACAGGTTGTGAGAAGCTCATAGCATAATGCAAGAGGGACCTAGCAACAGAGTTGAACATGAAGGATTTGGGGTTAATGCACCATTTTCTGGGCTTGGAGATGTGGTGGATAGATGGAGAGATCTTCCTTGGTCAAGGGAAGCACACAACTGAAATTCTGAAGTGATTTAGAATGTTGGATTGCAGACCCATGTCCACACCATCAGTGTCCAAATGGAAGAAGATTGATGCTTCCAAACCAAAGACAATGGACCCTACATTATATAGACAACTGATTAGCTCTCACATGTACTTGGGCAATACCAGACCAGACATCTGTTTTGCAGTTAATACACTCAGTTAGTTCATGGTAGAGCCAACTCGAGTTCACTGGGTGGCTGCAAAACATGTGTTGAGATACCTTTGAGGCACAATTGGGTATGGGTTGAGATATACTCAAATGGATGGAGTGAAGTTAGAGGGGTACATTGATGCTAATTGGGCATGCAACATGGTTAACAGGAAAAACACTTTTGGGTATTGTTTCAACTTGGGATCAAGAGCAGTTTATTGGTTCAATAGAAAACAAACCTTAGTTGCTTTGAGTTCTGCTAAGGCCGAGTACATGGTTGCCAACTTGGCAACTTGTGAAGAAATATGGCTTTAGAAGCTTCTTGTGGGGCTATTTGATTAGGAAATGGAGCCGACTATGATTCATTGTGACAATACGAGTTGTATCAATCTCTCGAAGAATCCGATTTTCATGACAAGTTGAAACACATTTAGGTCAGGTACCACTTCATTCAAGATTGTGTAGAAGGGGACAATAAAGCTATAATATGTATCGGCAGATGTGTAGGTAGCAAGCATCCTGACCAAGGCTTTGATGAAGGGCAAATTTGTATTGTTTAGAGACAAGCTGGGGGTGGTGCAAAACACCCTACTTGCTAAGAGGGAGTGTTGAAAATGTAGCGTGGAAGGTGATTCTACATCGATCGTAAGAAATCACCAGAAATTTTCTCACAACAATTATTTAATTATTTCCTAAGTTTAGACTTTGGACATAACATCATTAATTTAATTTTTGACTTTATTGGCCAATTTTTTATAAAATTAAAAGGGTCAACTCAAGATTATATCTTGACCATAGATTTCAAGTGTGGAGATACAATCTCAACCCTCAATCACTTTGGAGATTAGGTTAGAAAATTATAAAAAAGAAAATAGGTTGTTGGAGAGGCAGATCAATTGGCACAAGAAGTGGGCATTCCGCTGGAACAGGAGGTTGAACTGACAACAAAGTGAGGAGCAACGAGCAAGCAAGGAGGCTAAATTACCCAGGCCGTATAGGTCGATGCAACAGGGCAAAACTGGGCCAATTTGACAGGGCCAAATTGGGTCGATTTGACTGGATTGAGTTGGGCAGTACCAGGAAAAATTGCTAGGTCATATAGGCTGATTTCAGCTCGGTTACACAAGCCGATTTTGCTGGTCCGTGTAGACCGTGAACCACCTGGACGTACAGGTGGAATTGTGCTGGGGTCGTACAATGAGTTAGCTGGGTCGAAGAGGCTGTGTACAGCTGGACCTTACAGGGAAATTCCTGAAGTAAATTTGATTTTGTAATTACTGTAGTGTATTTGCTGTAATCAATTTTCCAAAGTTGAATAAAAAGTGCAAGTTTGCTGGTTTTCTCCACATTGTGGTTTCCAGGGTTTCACTGACATTGGGGTTTCCAAGGTATTCTCGACATTGGGGTTTCTAGGGAAACACTGTGTCAAGAATTTTTTTATACGCCTGGTTTATTGTTTATTTATTTCTGCTGTGCATACTGAGTTAAAAACCTAGTGTATTTCTTGTCATGAATTTCAGATCTGAAGAAATAATTTTATTTCTATTCTGAGAACATTTTGTTAAACATTAAATCTGATTTGGGTTCAAGAAAACTAACAACTAATATATAGTATATACATGTCTATACACGCTCATGTAACCCTCTGATTCTTCTTCGTAATAATTCTCTCACACTCTCTCAGTCACAATCTGGTGTTGAAGTTATGTTGCTATGCTGTATGCTATCACTAATTAACATGGTGTTAAAGAATGTCGGGTATGTGTTGTATTTTATGCATGGTTATTTTGACTATTTTGGCACATGGTTTTATAATTCTGGTTAAGGATCAAGGTTGTAATCCATTCCGGGCTAATATATTGGCTAATATATTAGGGTTCTGGATGCTGCAAAATCTTATAAAATTTATTGTGAATGGTGAAGTTAATAAAATGAGAGATTGAGGTGTGGCTCTAAATGTTTGCTAGTTTCCTAGTTAAAGGTTTTAGTTAAAGGTTTTCAAAGTAAATCTTTGAGTATTGTGTGATTGTTTTTCTTGTCTGTTTAGAAAGAATCGGTGTGCTTTGCTTTACTGCAAAGGTTTAAAACTTCCAAAAAGTTTGAGGAATAGGATTAGATGTTGCTTACAACTGGAACCTTTGAGATTTTGATTACTTGTTTTACACAGTTTAATGAATTCTTGGTGCTGGTTAGAATTTGTATTTTACTGGAAAGTTTGTCGCTGAAATTTGATTGTAGAAAGACTATTATTTTTGTGCTGGGAAAAACTGTTCTCTTTGGTTGGTGGATCATTGCATTTATTCTGTTACTGGACTTTTTCTCTTGCAAAAAGAAAAGCTGGTTAGTCTGCAGGGAAAAATAAATTTGAAGCTGTGGAAAAGAAAAGCAGATACACTGTAAAAATAGAAATGCAGTTGACAGAACCAAAAGCAGTAAAGTGGATTACAAGACAGATGAGGACATGAGGCAGCAGAGATAAGTCAATCTAAGAAAGGGATGAGAGTAGATGAACAAAACATAAAAACATAGATAGGTGCCAAGAACAGAAGAAAACGCTGATAGCAGGAGAGAGTGAAGGAAGAGAGAGCAGATACAAAATGCCAAGAAATGGTACAAACATGAGATAGAATGAGAAATGCGTCTTCAGCAGGTCAACTGTGGCAGAAGTTAGAGCAAAAGACATAAAAAACCAGAATAAGGAAAGCAGATGGCGAATGGCGAAAGAAAAATAGATCGAGAAACAGCCAGGCAGAAGCTCGGAAGTTGAGAAGAGTAGCTATGATGGTGAACTGGACATCACAGTAGTTTGAAGTCGGTTGGTAGGCACAGCGACGCAAAAGAAGACAATTCAATGGCATATGGGAAGAAAAGTTTAAATTCTTTTGAATGTGATATTATCTTTTTGTAAATTTAGAAAATGTTCGATTTTTTTTGTATTAAAATTTGTCGTCTGCTCCCATTGTCATAAGGTCTGGTCATATGGGAAAGATGTTGTAAAAGAGTCTAAGAGGCAGATAATTTTTTCGGGCAATAAAAGGACATTTTCAATTCTGGAGAGTGTATAAGCCATAGTAATTGCCTGAACATCAGAAAATGCAGTTGCCTATCCAGTTGTCAGAATTTTGACGACTTTTAAGTTTCGTCACATGTCGATTTAAAGCATTGCAAATTGCCTTAACTCTAGTAAAAGCTGGTTTTGAGCAATGGGTGATATTGTTGAGTGGTCTTATCTGGATGGTGTTTCCTTCTCTGTATATTTCCATATTATCTTTCTTTTATCTTTGTCTCCCTCGTCGCATCTGGTTCTGTGTAACTATTGAAATGACTCATGGAAGTTTGCTTTATTACCTCTATGACTCCTTCGTGCTCAATTACCTAAAAAGGTTGGTGGTACAGGACATAGAGAATGAATCTGGTTGTTCGGTTAAGAAGATAAAATTGCAAATGTCGCTCAACTGTAAGAGGTTTCGTTGCAACCAAACTCGTTGCAACCAAACAAGAAAAATTAAAAAAATGCCTCAAGATCAAAGATTGAAACAAAGACCATTTGACATACCTTTTAAAGTATGGAAAGGACTTGTACATTCATATGAGAAGTTGGATGCACAAAGAAAGGCTGGCGATGAAAGCATTCAGGTATTGAATTTTTCATTAAACGTTATTTAGAATGTATTAATACTTATAAGTATCTTAGACGTGTATTTGTGTGAAAATAAATTGAATTGGTTTATGTTAAAGGACAAGGCATCCAAGGCGAGGTTAACCAAAACAAAAGTCACTCATCGTAGTGGCCAGAAAGGTTTAAAAGCACTGATAACAACCTTTGTAAGTATATTTATTTATGTTTTTGCAAAGTCGGTTGCTAGATGTATTCAAAAAAGTAGGGGGAGATTAAGCTCCAGTGTTACAATGGAAGAGCTCACAGTATGAGCTTGCAACTGAATTACATTGTGACAATTCACAGGAATGCTTTTACAATCCGATTGAAAGATTCTAATACAAATATAGATTCTGATAAATTGGGACAAAAGCAAGCTGACTTTACAATACATCTAGTCGATACTTATGTGGCTGATCTGCTGAGCGTTAGAATCCTCTGGGTGGTTGCTAACTGCTGCAACTTTTGCACTAGAGGAACTGGTGCTTGGACTGTTGATCTTGTCCATCATAAACTTGAGAATCTCAATAGACTCCTGGATGTGCAGACAGGTATTTGAAAGAGCGCTGAATTGCTCCTGCAGAGAAGAGATGCGGTGCAGGAATAGGTTGAGATCGACCTCATATTTGGCTGTGAGAATCCTTGTAGCAGCATCGATTTTTTCGTCCAGTAAGCGCTGATGCGTTCTGACTTGTTCTAGCTCAGCGTGAAGGTCACGACAATGCAGGCAATCCTCACTTCGATCCATCAAAAGAGCTCCAAAGCTGGCTTGAAGCGGCGCTGGAAGAAAACTCACACCAACTGCTGCGACAAAACTAGACACAGTTCTATAGGAGATATCAGTCTTGGAATCGGGTGCTGTAGCCTGGCAATAGGAATCGCTAAAGATCAAAACAGGGGTACAGTGGAGCAGAAGAGCGAGCCTTATTAAATCGACGGGGAAGGATCGATCAAAAGGGGACCTGTAGAAGGAGGGGAGGCCAGTGATGGAGATCGTCGGCCAACTGATAGGCGCTGCAGAGGAAGCGAAGACAACAAAGAGCTTGGAAGAAGGGGCTTGGAAATGAAGGGGAGGCTTCCTGAGATAAATAGTAAGTGCGCAGAGGCTTGATGAGTACCGGTTCACGTGGAATAGGCATGGGCGATCACGGTTCTTGCAGTCAAAGATTTGATTCGTAGTATCAAAATATCTTGCGGTGTTATACGAATGGGTTATCAGGGATTTGCAACAACATACTTCAGATTTACTTTGGATTTGGTCAGAGTCCTTTTTAACAATAGCGCAGTTCATTGGAGGAAAACAATTTGAAACAATCATAGATATCAGGGTATGAATTGATGTAGGATCTTATTGTTGCATAGGATGCTTCCTTTTGCCCGTGAGCAGGCTTGACTAGCCCTTTTGTCAGCTTCTTGATTGTTGGAACGGAGGACGTGATAGAAGTGGTACTCCTGGTCATGAGATGTCAGACTTTTACATCGATTGATGGTTTGTTGTAAGAAAAGATTGGAAGCTTGCCGACTACTATTCGTTAAACTGATTATAATGGCGGAATCACCAAATATGAGGGTTTTTTTGATCCCTTGGGCCTGTAGCTGAAGGATGCCTTGGTAGAGGCCCAGAGCTTCGGCTCTGTTGTTGGAAAGGATTCCCAATCCCCATTCATAAGAGGGTATGGGACACCTGAAGGATTATAAATGATATCTCCTGCTCCCGCTGCTCCTGGGTTAGATTTAGATGCTCCATTGAAAAATAAAGAATGAGAATTTCTTGATTGAAGCTAGTTGCTGAATTCGTCTTGTTTTAAGCGTATTTTCCAACTGAGACTGTTTGCTTTGCCCCTGATACTGTTGATTTTCACTGTTGAAGGAATACTGGTCTTGTCAAGTAGGTTTTGAATGAAGTCTCTTTCCTCTGTCCAGAGACTGGTGGTATCTATTTTTTTTGTTATCTTGGAGGCTATGGTTTCAGTCGCCAGACATTTTGCTTTGATGGAAAGGCGCTTGATTGATGTTTCTTTATCTCGAAATATCATGCTATTCCGAGCAATCCAAATCTGCCATAAAAGAGCAAATGGGAGGGCGTTCCATACTCTTTTAGCGGGATTATGCTTCATGGATTGCCAAGGGTAGTTCCTCTTCCAATTATTTAGAGCTTCGTCGATGGAGTGCTGAGAATTCCAAATGGAAGGTGCGGAGGGGATGATACTATTCCAGCATGAGACTGCAAAGGGACAGGAGATAAAAAGATGCTGTATGGATTCCTCTGCTACTTTACAGTTAGGACATCTGGAGGGTCCAGCAATGCCTCTTTTTTTGAGATTCTCTGCAGTGAGAATTTTTCCTTTCAAGAGAATCCACATGAAAAATTTAATTTTTGGAATTGCTTCTGCTTTCTTTAAAATCTTCCAGTGTATCCATGCTGTCGCTGGGTGTTCCTTGCTGCTTAAGTAATCATAGCCTGCTTTGATTGAGTAACTGGTTCCTGTAGGATCCCATCTGAACTCATCCTTGTCGTTTTTGAAGGTGAGCGCAATACTATGCAGGTGATTGCAAAAAAAGTCAAAGTTGCCTTTAAGATGATGGGGGATGGGAGGAAATTCCCATCGCATCCAAACATGGGTTGATGCATCCCATTGAGAGATTTGGCCTAAATTACATATACCTTTACTTTGTAAATAAAAGATTATGGGATCCATACCTGGGAGATTGTTTATGGGTGGGTTTCCCATGATTTTATCAAAACCGATGTTTACAGTTGCACCTCCATTTGGCACTTTGGAGACATTTTGCGCTATGAATGCAATAGCTTTTTTGCAAAGCTTCCATATCTTTGTACAATTTCTACTGGGGATCTCAGTTGTGAGTAGATGCTGCCTTGGATGATTGAGATATTTTGCCTCCAGGACTTTTTTCCACCAGGCTGTTTGATTTTCCATAAGTCTCCATATCATTTTCCCACGAAAAGCTAAATTCATGAGTGATGGAGATCTTATGCCAAGGCCTCCTTTCTCTTGGTTTTGGATAACATGTTTCCATCTTATTAGATTGAATTTTTCTTCTCATTCTTTCCTCCCTGCCAGAGAGAATCTGAGAATGTTGTCCATTTTACGATGGAAGGATGCGGGAGCTTGAGCCAGGAAAAATTGATAGAGGGGAAGAGAGGAGAGGCCCGATTTGAGAAGCACCAATTGCCCAGCTGGATTGAGCCACGAAGTTCCCCATTTCTGAACTTTCCTTTTCATTTTGTTTAATGTTAAATCCCAAACACCTGCCCTTGCATTCCCTATACTCACCGGCATTCCCAAGTAACTGAAGCAGTCCCAATTTAACTTACAAGGGACACCAAAAATGTTAGCAATACTGTGGATCGTTTGAGATGAAGCATTCCATCCATAGATGCAGCTTTTGAGATGATTAATTTGACCCCCTGAGTATCTCATGAATTTATCTAGCAGGGATTTGAATCTTCGTGCTATAATGGTGGTCGCCCCCCCCAATAATAGAGTATGATCAACAAATTGAGAGTGGTTTATATTTTTTGTGCCATCTTCAAATTTAATGCCAGTGATGAGGCCTCACAGCCTCTTATGGTCAAGCGCACAGCTGAATGATTCTGCCATTAGGATGAAAAGATATGGGGATAAGGGACAACCTTGTCTTAATCCTCTTGAGGGTTGGAAGGAAGGTCCAGGTCTACCATTGATAAGGGGAGCGATCCATGGGCCAGAGATACAGGCTCTTATGATATTAAGAAGGAGAGGAGAGAAACCTATTTTCTGAAGAACTGCAAAAAGGAAAGAATGCCTTACCCTGTCAAAGGCATTGGCCAAGTCTAATTTCAAAATAAAGCCTTTTTCATTCCTTGAATGGCTTGAATTTATGGCTTCCTGAACCAAAAGAATAGAGTCTGAAATTTGTCTATTAGCCATAAAGCTTCCTTGGTTTTCAGAAATTAGCATCGGTAGGAGAGGTTTGAGACGAGAGGCTATGATTTTAGTGAAGATTTTATATGAAGAGTTGCATAATGATATTGGCCTGAAGCGAGAGAAGTTGGAAGGGCGGTTCTCCTTAGGAATGAGGGCCAGATGAGTAGAATTTGTATAACCTCCTATTTGCCTTTTCTCTGTATCCACTTGAAATATTTGATGAGATCCTTTTTTATCAGCTCCCGGTATTCTCTATAAAAGCAAATTGGGAATCCATCCGGTCCAGGTGCCTTGCTAGGCTGAAGGCTCCAAATTGCTTCCAATATTTCTTTCTCTTTTATCTCTTCTATCAAATTTTTGTTTAAATCAGTTGTGACCTTGGTTGGCAAGTGCTGTAGTAGGTCATCATAGAGTTCTTCCTCCCCTGTTTCAGTTAAGAGCTCCTTAAAATGGTCTGTGGTAGCCCCTTTGATATCTGCTTGTTCAATATGTTGAGTCCCTGCACTGTCTACGATGGCTGTTATGGTATTTTTGATTTGTCGTGCAGTGGCTTGTTTGTGAAAAAAGGAGGTATTCTTATCCTCGCTTTCCAGCCAGATTTGCCTCGACTTAATGTGCCACTTTTCTTCCTCCTCTCTTTTGATTCTGCACAATTGATTGTAAAGTTTTTCTTCTTGTGCCTTTTCATTCTGGCAATACTCCTGTTGTTCTATTACGCATTGGAGGTCTTCGATTTTGGATTTCAACTCACGTTTTTTTCCTTCAGGTTCATTGTATTGCGTTTTGGCCCAATTTTTGAGCGCTTTTTGCACATTTCTTAACTTGTTCTCCCATATGAAGCCTAGAGATCCTTCAATACGTTGACCCCAGGTGTGCTGGATGATATTTCTGGCTGCATGGTAATCGCTCCATATGTGATTATATTTGAATTGAAGCAGCCCGAGGGGGCAGTGCATATCCATTGCTAATATAATTGGGTAGTGATTTGAGACTGCAAAGGGCAAAATGGAAGAGTTGACAACTGAAAATGAAGAGAGAAAGGAGATGTTGACCAGGAACCGGTCCAGTCTCTCCATTATATTACTACTACCCAGTCTACGATTACTCCATGTATATTTTCGATTTTTTGGAATGATATCTATCAAGTCACCGCTTTGCATTATGTTTTCCATTTGATTTCTGAATGGATCTGGCATAAAGCTTCCCCCACGCTTTTCATTGGCATGTAGGATTAAGTTGAAGTCGCCTCCTAAGATGATGTTACTGTTATCTTCTTCCATTATGTTTTTGCTGAGAGAGTCCCAACAAACTTCTTTATCCCTGTAGTGATTAGGGGCATAAACATTAAAAATGACAATCTGTTGTTTACTCATGTTATTTCTCAACACTGTTTTTATCCAATGCTGTTCTATTATATCAGCTTCGCTATTCCATTCATCCTAATTCCAGATGGTAGTAATTCCGCCAGAGGCCCCTCTGGCTTCACAAATACTTCCTTTATAACACTTATGTCGATCGATAATCTTGTTGATTTCTGGCTCTCTTTGCTTTGTTTCCTGTATTAAGATAATGGAAGGTTTCTCCTGTGTTATAAGATCTTTTAGAGCGCTAGTTTTGGAGGGGTGCCCGAGTCCCCTGCTGTTCCATGAAAGGATTTTGATAATTTCAAACCTGTGATTCGAGGAGGTGCTCTGCCTCCCTTGTCTTTGCTTGCTGTTTCTTGATCTTTTATGCCCTGAATGTAAGATTCTATAGGATTTTGTAGCCCTAGAGCTATATCTTTCTGTGCATTCTCATCCCTATGTTGTTTGGAGGTCTTTCTTCCCAGCTTCTTTTGACCATCTAGAGAGGATCCATGGTCCTTGGAGTTGCTGCGAGTAATTCTAGGAGGGAGGGGATCTGAT
>APFE030113118.1:0-19005 GCA_000404065.3 Pinus taeda
TTGTCTAAAGGTTTAAGACCCATGGACGAAGAGCGGCTAATCCCATGTGGTGTGGTTTTTCTTGAATAACATTGATGAGTCAATTTACATTCACATATAGAAGCTCATAATGGTTGTTCACCATGTGGTGTGGTTTTCCTTGAATAACAGTGATGAGTCAACTTGCATTCACATTGATAAGTCAACTTGCATTCACAATAGAAGTCAATAATGGTTGCCCCTAAATAATTATTTTTTAATTAATCTTAATAACGTTTAAAATTATACAATTTATTTATTCATGTAAAGTGAGATTATAAAAATATGTCATTTTTTATATCCTAAATTATTATACATATCCAACTCATTATATCACTTTATTATTTAATAAAAAGATTTATTCTACATTTTGTCACAAACTACAATGGCTAATCTTAATTTTGGATCATAATAGTTTTTAAATGTTTTTCATGGTTTGAAGTCTCAACTCAATATGTCAATAATGGGTTAAGAATCTTTAATTCATTACATTTCTTTGATATTCAACAAATAAGTTGGTTCTAAACCTTTATCACCAATATAATGACTAATCTTAACTCTTTATATTAATTAGTTTTAAAGAATCTTTAATTCTTTACATTTCTTTGATGTTCAACAAATAAGTTGGTTCTAAACCTTTATCACCAATATAATGACTAATCTTAAGTCTTTCTATTAATTATTTTTAAATGTTATTTATTTTGTAACAAAATTTAGTATGTAACGATGTTTAAATAACATTTATTATGTAATGACATACTTATGTTTGGAGTCCATTTATTCATGTACATGCTCTTGATTCCAAAGAAAAAAGGTTTGTTGCAAAAGATGAGATCTCAATATTCATCAATGTTTCCCTTTCAGGGTAACTACTTCTAGAGCCACCCTCTCATTCGTGTGGTGTTGCAGTGCTGCTACTTGGATGATTTCTCCTACTTATTTCTTTTTATTCAAGTCTATTTATACAATTCTTCCATTAGATACATGAGGATCTAGCCTCACATAACTCATGAGTTATTTCAGATGACTTTGCCATGGTATATCATTTCATATGCCTTACCTTCAAATTGTGTGTGCACCCACAAATGGTACTTCATACACAATCTTTATTTTAGTTGATGTGTTATATTCTCATGTGTAGGTTTCTTGCTTAGACATGTTGTGATGATTGCTTACCTAGTTGTGAACATGGTAAACATTGGATGAGATCCCATAACACTCTTAACAATAAAGATTTTATTATTTTGTTTTATTCTACCATGACGAGACATAATTGTCCTTAGATAGGATTTTTCAAGACTTGGGCCAAGTTGTAAAACTGGAGATCTCATTGGGCTAGTGTACTTCATATCCTAACTATACTTAACACTTTCCCTTTTTTCTCGCCTTCTTCTTCTCTTTCTAGGACTAGCCCTAATAGGTCACCTAGGGCATCACTTTATTTTCATTGTATCCATCAAAACACTTCGACCTTTGGTGCACAACGATGCTAGGGAAATTTGAAGAAATTCCGATGGTGGAAATCCGAGATATAGCAAGTCCTAACTCAAGGACCATTTCTTGCTCTAGGTTTCCTTTTGCTAGTGTCCTCATTTGGATAATTGTATTCAATCCTCAAAATAAAATTTGTCCTTTGATCCTCTTCTCCTCCCTGATTAGGTCAAGCCTCTCCTTGGTGGATCAACTCCATACTCTTGACATAATTTTGGGTCCACTTGGTCCTTTGTGGTCCCGCAACTTTATAACTCTAATTTGACAAAGATCACATAAAGGCCAATTCTCCATAAGGATTCTCCGGTCTAGCAATCATCTTGACAAAATATATTCCCAAACCCTAGACTTGAGTATCCCTTTATCCCTTCCTAGAGAGCCCACCACCTTGCTTTTGAAGCAAGCACACTATTTAATTGAGCCTCTCTTATGAATAGGCCTTGGGAATGACTTCTTATCCTTTCATAGATTCATCCTTCCTTGTGATTCCTCTAACACCGAGTCTCCTCTTATCGGTGAAAGTCCGTAAAGAGTAGGGAGCCTTAGTTGAGGTGACAGTGGACTATTTCTCCATTGTTTCCCTTGACCTAGTAGTTTCTCTATAGGATCTCCGCCTAGCGGTAACATTTTGGCGTCATTGTCGAGGACATGAGATGTGTGTCTTGTTTCCCTTACGACATTATTGATATATCATTTGGTGACTCCATTGGAAGAACGAAGCCCTAGTTCTTCATTGAACTTTAAAATTAATGCTTATAGGGTGAAGCAAGCATCTATGAAGGCATCTTTTTAATTCACCCTGGAAACTCCATTTTATTCCTAATATGCAAAATCATGAAAAATGGCATGTTGTCAAGAAGAGAGTACGCATGACTCTCCATTTGCAAAACTCAATGATCAAGAACTGCAAAAACTACAAGAAATTGTGGACCAATATGTTGAGTTTTGTGAAGATTTGTTGGAGAACATGGATAAGGAATTCATGCTCAGGTTTCATTGAGCAACACAAAAAACGAATCTACATAACAATGTGTTCTTATGAGAAGGATCCTAATCATGTCTTTGAACTTGCCATCCAAACCTATACTTCTGATATTCTGACTGATCTTATCAACGAAAAATATTATAATCAATCACAAATCCCCATAAAATGTAATCAATTCGATGATTAGGGTGACCTTGAAGAAAATCTGAGTGTGGATGAACATCAAGGAAGTAGGGAATATATGGACAAATGGAATTAATCTAAAGAAGATCATGATGAGGATCTTCAAGATGCAAACTTAAGGCCTGAGAAGGTGCATGGCATGAGTGAAAGCCCTATTAAAGCCCATGAGGATGAACACGATGAAGGTATGCACGGATACTTAAAATATGGCTTTTAACCATGATGCCTTCATTCTGTGGCATCACTAGATGATTCAAGTAACCAACTCAATGCTTTAGGTACCCTAAGCACTACTAGAAACCCATGAAAGAAAAATATGGTTCAACATTGATAGAGATAACACCTATGTGCAACCAGCGGCTACAAAGACAGAAAAATGAAAGGTCTCAACTCTATACTACTATCTTACGTATGAGGCATTCAATAGGCAAGTATATTCAAGGTTAGATGTGAAAAGATCGGTCACCCATGCTGGTATAACCTATATTTCGCTAGAGGTGTCCCAACGGGGTCGATGAAGTCAAAGAACCAAATAGGTGGTGTCTCAGGCAAGAATATAAAAGAATCAGAAGGGTGTCTCCATCGTTCGCTCTGGATCTACTCTTGAGCGGAGCATGTTTCGGGAGCAGATTCATAGGGGAGGCGCTCCATTCTATCCATTGTATTTGATGGCTAGACAAATGTAACGAGCAAGCCATTGATAAGTGTTCTTGTTGTGTTTGCTAGCGGTGCAGTATCCCTCTCAGCATATGATTACTCAAAAAAGTTCAAGCCCGCCATCAACATTGTAGAACCATTACTTCAAACAATTGAAAGTACTGGGCCATATAATGGCATCCAAGTCATCACTGATAATGCTTCTAATTGTAAGACAGTGAAATCAATCATTGAGGATAAATACCCCAACATATTCTGGTTTGAGTGTTTGGTTGACACGATGAACCTTTTGATGCATGATATTATTAAGAACAAACAACCTCAATATAGATGGATTGGTGAGTTGTACAAGAGAGGCAAGAGAATGATAAAATGTATTACCAATCATAACAATACCCATGGGTTTTTTCACAATCACTTAAGTTTGGAGCTATTGAAGATTGTGAATACTATATTTGCTAGCAATTACCTCACCTTTAGGCACCTTTTGAAGGTAAGAGAGTCATTGGCTAGCATGGTATCATGTCAAAACTGGCAAGGATTAAAGGACAAGGCTCCAACCGCACCTAATAGGGAAGGTTTTCAAGAGGTGGAGGAGACCGCTCTTGATGGTCAGTTTTGGGGATGTTTGAGGGATGTTTTGCAATACACCAAGCCCATTTATAACATGATTTATTTTGCAGATACAAATGCACCAGTGATTAGGGAGGTGTATGAGCAGATGGATAACATGTTTGGGAAAATAAAAGATATTTTTCAACAAAAAGATCCCAACTTGTATGATATTATTCACAATTTTGTGTGTGCACGATGGGATAAACTCAATGTTGCACTACATGCCTTGGCCTATGTCCTTACGCCAAAATACTACTCTCCATATTGGTTGGGAAAACTTGCACCTTTGGGTGGGGTTAGGACCAAACCCCATATAGATCTAGAGGTACAAAATGGGTATATGACATCATTAGACAAGTCGGTGCCTGGCAGGGAGGAGTGTACTACATTGCGTCTTGAATTAGGCAAATAATTCTCTAGCAATGGAGTGTTTGGTTTTTTTAATGCAATGGAAGATAGGGACAGATTTGATGCTATCACATGGTGGGATATGTATGGCGGCCACAGACTTTTGGCAAAATTGGCAAAAAAAAGTGCTTTCACAGGTTGTAAATACTTCTCCTGAAGAGAGGTGTTGGAGTACCTATAGCTTCATCCATAATTTGAGAAGAAACAACCTCAATGAAAACCAAGTAGAAAGCTTGGTTTTTGTGCACTACAACTCAAGGTTATTGATACATTATTGTGATCGGGCTCATGATGATACATCATATATCACTTGGGGCAACAACCCAGAGGAAGATAATTTGGAGGATGGAGTGTTACATCTAGAAGAATTGGAAACAAAACTTTTGAAAGATGATGATGAAGCAACAACAGTGGCCATGCCACCCCTATCATCCAGTAGCAGTGCTCAAGTTCCACAAGCTTTGCTGCTACCACCTCCATCTACATCCTCTCGTGGAGTTCATCTGCCTTCTGGTTTTGATTTTGGACATGGTCGTCCGACTATGCGGAAGGAGACTCCTAGTAGACCACCAAGGGCTTTTCAAATATTAGACATTTCTCGTGCGGCAAGAGGCAGAGGAAGCACTCGATAATAGATTTACCTGTCTTTTCTAGTTTCTAGTAGTTTTTATTACTATTGAATCTTTCATATTTATTACGATATTTTTTGTAACCAATATATGACAATTTAAGTTTGAAGTTTTAATTTGACAATTATAACTCATTGGTAATGAATTATGAATAAACACTTCGTGAAAGTTGAAAGTTGAAATATTTCATTTCATGTTAGATATTCTTTGTTATAATTTGCTTACTTGGTAATGGTTACAAGTACAACTTTAGTGATCAATGATGATAAATGTTATATATTGAATTTGGAAAGATTGAAACTTTAAGATTGATGAATCATGAGACTCAATATGTTGTATGTTACTAACTTGTGGACATGGTTAATGAAGATTATAACTTATAAATGATTGATGTTATATGGTTAAATCCATGTTTTTATGCTTTTTATATCTAATTCATCATTCTACATGCTTTTGTTGACATATATGCATCAAAATATATATTATATAAAAATTTGCTCCTGATTCACTCCGGCCTAGGAGCTTTTGAAAATGTCACTCTCGCTCCCACTTCCCGCTTCCACTCCCGCTCCCAAGCAGCCTTGGCAAATACTTCACTCTTCTTATGCACAAGCATCACACAATTCACACTTCATTTCAATTTTGAAGGAGAAGCAAGGTACTTTATATAGATTTTTTCTTTTTGGGATGAGAAATTTGGGTAGCCGACCCTTTGGAGGAGAAATTTAAATTTCAAGATTTGAAAGTGGAGCCAAAAACCTTCTCGAAAATGAATCCAAAAACCTTCTTGAGATATTCTAATAGTTAATTTAAACTTTGGACTTTAATGAATGAAGTCAAAACCCTTTAATTTAAACTGTGGACTGTAATGAATTTAGTCCATCCAAGGTTTAATGAGATAAATTAAATTTGCACCTTAGTAGAAATTATCCTCCATATGAAATTAATCATCACATAATTGACTCTGCCACATCATCATGCCACATTTCCTAAGCCAATTGAATATTACCACATCATAATCCCGTTGGGGTTTTGGACTACTACCTAGGTGCACCAACTTTAACTAAGTGTATCTCACAAATGATGAAGGCCCACGAGATGCTCCACACATCAATGGAATCAACATGATGAGGAGAGTCCACTAGAAAGGGTATCGAAGGAAAATTTAGTGATTTTCTTCTTCAAAAAACTCCAACAAGTGCGAGGTATGTCCATTGTCTAGGAATATCTCACAAATGATGAAGGCCCACGAGATGCTCCACACATCAATGGAATCATCATGATGAGGAGAATCCACTAGAAAGGGTATCAAAGGAAAATTTAGTGATTTTCTTCTTCAAGAAACTCCAACAAGTGCAAGGTATGTCCATTGTCTAGGAAGACCAAACCCTAGAGCTAGGGTTTCATTACTGCATCATCAAGTTGGACATCATCACATCAATGGCCTCCAAACCTTAACATCAATGACGATATATACACTCATTCTACATCTTGCACCTTCTTGTGCCTGTTGCACATGCACCCGCTTTGACATCAATGACAACAATTACAATTTGATAAGTTGCAGTTATTAAGAGCTAAAAAAGCTGACATGATCAAAACAATATAAAACATATAATTACATATACATATATATTAGACATTAATTATCTCTACTTCACATCAAAACATCTCAATGTGAATTGTGAATTCCCCTAAAGATGGACTCACTTTGGAGTCCAAAACATTGGGTTTTTTTTTTTAAATCACATGTTTTTCTACATTTTTCAAACAGATTTGACTTGTATGGATTCATTATTTCAAATCAATGACAACATTCTCAATAGTTAAAGGACGACCTAGCAGTTTCTCCTCTTGAAGACCTGGTTTCTAGGGTGGACAAAGTAGTCTATTTAGTAGCACAGGTTAAAGCCAAAGAGGCATATGAGCTAGTGGTAGCATAGGTAGAGTCAGAGATGGCATCATAAATTGTTTGAGTTTAAACATTGGTTTATCCAAGTAAATCCATTGAAGTCGATGACCCACCAATTGAAGAGTCTATTCCTAACCTTGGTTCTGCCTAAGTTGCATTTTGTATTTCCAATCAATATAGTCCCGGTATTAGTATGTGTTCACTCAAGCTATTGTATCCATACGTGTTACTATAGGATTCATTCAAAAATCCCAATTTTACTCTCTAATAGAAGCTCTTTAATTTTGAATGAAATAATATATTCAATAGGTAAGGAAAATTGGAGTTGATTCACAATGTCCAAAACCGCTTAAATGGCCCTTTTTCTTCAATTGAACCCCACTTTTCGCCATCTAAAGTGTCTTGACCCATCAAGGGAATGTTTCATCACTTTTCCTACTGCTTGTTCAACTAGATCTTGCAATTTAACTGTTTGGTGCATCTGTAGGATCTACAACTATAAGGCTTGGAGTTGCTTGTGTTGAACCTGCTGAATCAATAGGATCCACACTAGCATTTCTATCTATAAGCGGCTTGCTACACTCAACATAATTCCACTCAGAAAATATCCCATGGAAGGATGGCCTGCTCGATGGTAGGAGAGAAAGGAAGGATGAGAATATATTTTGTTTTAGGAAGGACAATGGAGCGACTGCATGCATACTTGTTAGAACCAACAGAAGGAAGGAAATTGATAATGCCACCACCTATAAACTGACTGGCATAGAATTTGGTGGGCATATTGAACCTCTGCATGCTCATTAGATAGGTCAAGGTGAAATTAGTCTTTTGATGGAGCACACTAAGGTGGAGCACTGGCTGGATGGAGCTGCAACACAAAGGTGGTCATATCCATCTATGGTTAAGTCGTATCCATCCAAGTTAGTCTTCCTAGGATATCTAGAGGGCAAGTTAACATATATAGACTAGATACTTCTCCAAAAAGTAACATAAATGGTGTAATTACATATATATATATATATAATATCTCTCATTCATGATTGGACTCGATACAGTAATTACATATATAATATATGTGTTGTATGCTAAAGCGTAATTATGCTATAAAACGTAGTAGAGACATCCATATTCAAACTGAAACAAGGCAAGCAACCCAACTCTTGTCTCTCATCACAAGATCTATTTATGGTAAAGCCACAAATGTTTTGTCTCTCTCTTTCGTCCCAATCCAAACATATCTCAATGCCCCAAACCAATTGAAAAGAAAAGAACCACTAGTTTGTCCTTCTCCACAGTGCCTTGCCTCCACTAGTATGAGCAAATGAAACTATTTAGCTTTCCAGGGCCACCACCATTCACAACCACATCCACAAAAAAGTCAAGAGCACCACATATACATTGGGATCAACATGGGTGCGACATTCCCCTCCCCCCTTTTTTGTAGAATAATGGTTGCCAACTCTGCCCTTATTGTAATAATAGTAGGGATGAGCCAAGAATTAATAAATAATAGCATAGGGAGAATAGGTGATGTCATTTTTGTGTATATGTCTAGTTAAATATTATTAATCCCGATGTTGTTGATACATATATAAGATATTAAGTGGGGTTCACTTCTCTCATACAAGCCCCCTCAATAAATAGTAGTAGGGGAAACTATATTATTACTATTTAGGTGTGTAACCCACCAAGAGTGGGGTACCCCTTGGAGAATTTTTCTCCTAATCATCTTCATACAACCAACATCTAGAAGCCCCTTACAACCACCTTGTAGCTGATGTGATGTGTTATTTCATCTTTGCCACCTGCATCAACCATATGTTTCCTCATCCATTTGTCAAGAGCACATGTTATAAGGTGGGAAATCCGATCCGACAGGTATGTTATTCATTATGCAATTGGGTGGCTATGCTTGTTTTTCATTGAGCATTTGGGCTAGATTATTAGATAACTTGGAAGAAGGGTGGCTTTTCACCATGTTTTTGTTCCCTCACCTTGAATGTGGGGTTAATATTCAATCCTAGTCTAGTGGTGCCTCCCTTAATGGCTCATGGGTTTAGGAAGGGCACTACTTGGGGAACCCAACTGTGATAATGTGGTTCCGTTTTCCCAATCCATAATTATCACCTCCCTCCGTACATTATGAGCCCTATACTTTTCCTCCCATCTCTAGGTCCACATGACCATGGCTCCACGAGTTCTAGCACAACCCCTCCCCTTGTCCACATACCTAGGTCAGGCTTGGGAATTTTTCTATGCGAAGTTGATGCAACTAAAAGAAAAGTAAAAAGCATATCATGGCCACAAGAAAGAAACAAAAGAGAGAGAAGATTATAAAATGCAAAAGATGGACAGGACATTAACAATAACACGTGAGAAAAAGCCAAGCATGAGCTCTACCACTTGTCATTATGGTCAACACCCGGTTCCAAGCCAATGTTTACCTACCACATCATGGAAAGGAACCCTTGCATGGCCCAACCCCCAGTGGGCAATGAACTGCCCCACCTCTAAGGGGGTAACCACTACTACACATCATTCAAAGCATGCTCTCATTTCTTAAAGATTTGGATAGTAATACAAAGAAAAATCAAGAAAAAAGAAAAAGGCAATAAGAGGGGTGGAATAACAAAGGCCAAGGTAACTCATGCATCCACGATTTCTCCCTCCTCACATTTGTATGCCCAGAATGTGGATTTCCTCATCATTGCTACCCCTTTAACCATGACATATGGTCCTGAGACCCTTTCTACCCTTCATTACATTGTTATTCAAATGACACCTATTGATTAAGGGATGTACCAAGGAACTGTCTTTCCCCTTAGGAGTTGGGAACACCTAATACGATCGTCCATTAGCCATTCCTACCAAGGGAGTAACACTATTTGTTAAACACATACATGGAATAGACAACACATTAAGATAAGTGTGAGTTACTTTTCTATTCACAATGATATACATTTATACATTTCCTTGTGACTCTTGGTCTTCACATACCAAGTGGTCTCTTGGACTCAGGTGATTGTTCACATTCCACACCAAATCTTAGCAAATTAGGTGTCCAACATCCCCCCCTTAATCCGAAGGGGTATATGAGTCCAAGAAGAGAGTTTTAATACAAAATGTGCAAAAATGCATAGCAACAATAAGATGAATGTCCTCTCTGAAAATCATGGCATAAGGTGGGAGAACCTGAGGTCTCAACCAACAATGGTTTAAGGATGACCAGCAACATTGGAACGCTTAGTACAATTCCTGGAACTCTTCCAAATTTTGCAAGAAGTTGAAGTCTTCTGGTAGAGGAAGTGCTCCCCATTTTTTGTGAAAAGAGAGACCTTTGGGTCTCAACCTGGAACGCTTAGTGCGATCCTCGGAACTCTTCCAAATCTGGCAAGAAGCTGAAGTCTTTTGCTAGCAGAAGTGTTCCTTAAAGCTTTGAAGAGGGAGACCTTCCACCTGGAAAAATGCAAGTCTTCAACTGCAGTAGTTTAAGGAAGGCCGCCAACCAAAGGCATGCTTATGGGCTTCTTTGTCTCTGGCTACAACTCTGAATCTAGGTATGGTTGTCTCTGGCTGTAGGCTCATGCAACAAGTTCTGGTTGTGGCTCAAGCTCGCTTGACGTGGCTTTGAAGCTTGCACATGACCATCAATTCCCCCTTGTCAAATGCAAGGTGAGAGGATGAAGAAAAATAAAATGCAAGAATTTTTAATATTCTAGAATAAATTATTACATATGACTGAAATATCTTCTTAGTTGTTGAAGCCCATTGCCAAGAAATGATCCATCCAAGGTGAATCTTCATTCTTGCAGGGGACTTGTTTCTGAGGCATCTGTTTGAATGATGATTGCGCTGACCACAATGCTCACACGGATGAAGGTCAAAACAATGATCTTTCACATGGCCAACTCCGTCACAATGTTGGCATTTCACAATCTATTGTTGTGGAGGAGGAGCAAGAACAGGTGAAGATGAATTGTCTTGAGGAAATCCAACACTCTGAAATTTGATGGGTTTTGACTAATCTGGAGTATGAAAGGACACCTCCTTGTCATATCCAAGACATGTTTTATGCTTGTTGTCGACAAGCATTTCCCAAGGTCTGATGATGGGCTTGGGAAGCGCAGACTGAACCTCTGCATCCACATCCAAATCTGCTTTTGAAATGATCACTTGATCTGAATTAATGTCAAGTTCACTGATTTGATCACTTATTGGTAGCTTATGGGTATCTATTTCAACCACAAATAGAGGATTGTTTTGAACAAAAAAATAGTTGAGAAAGATGCTTACCCTATTGTAACTCATCTTGTTGTCATCTTGATGTAACTGTGAAGCTGCAAAAACTCAATTTTCTCTTATGCATTTTGTAGACCAAATTTAATATCTCTGAGAATGGCTTTATCAATCATGACTATAATATCGACAGTAGAATTTATTAGATTGTTCAGTAATTCCAATACTCCATCAACCATTTTCCAACAATTTAAATTGTTGAATGCACTCCTAAAATCAAATAGAAGGGTACTCCACCAAACTACAAACTAATTGCTTCAATTACAGTTGTAATAATAATTGCTTCCTTCCATATGAGAACCATACCACAAGTATCATCACTCCATACATAATCGCACTTTCATATTATCCATATGAAATATACATATATATATATATATATATATATATATATACTATATATATATATATATACTCTTTTAAAAAGACTCAATAAATTTTATATTCCATCCACATTGCTCATTTTAAAATAATGTTTTCATAACTTCAGGTATTCATGAACCATTATATGTGCCATGACCTTTATATATCCATTATGAGCATCAAACGAATTTAAAATATACCAATATTCGGAAAAAAGGGCTCAACACATATTTCAATCACACATTAATTATTAAAAAAGGATTCATGAGGTTGCATATATCAACCTTTAAGGAATAGGTTTTCATGACACCACACCCAATTTTCATACACGGTTTCCAATGTACATCAGTCAACATATAATGGTCCTTCTAAATGAGTTTCCAACATACCATTATTCAACGAACACATGTAAAATGGTCTTCAAAATAGCGCAACCCTTCAAAACATTTCAATGCCCAAAGAAAACATTCATATGTAACATTCAAGCAGCATACATACCATCTAGTATTGCATAACAGAACACCCACAACTCACATTAGCAAAGTAATTCAGTTTTCAACACTTCAATAGCTTCCACAGTCTTCTACCAAACACAAAGCATACATCGTCCAGTGCCACAATCCAACAGAAAACATTTGTGTGCATTCAATGACCGCCAACACCATATTCACCATACTACTACATATATGCCACAGTTTCACTGCAAATTCTACGTAGGAGGCAACGCTCCAGGGAACGAGAATCACTCCAACAAATTATCAATGCAGCCCTCAATAATCCAACACACTCTCCAACAAATATATACCACAGATTTCTATCCAGGTAGCATTCACACCATATGCATAAGACCAACATACACTAGTTTGCAAACACATCAACACATAGCAGGAACGATCAACACAAAGAGCATTCAACATGCAGTATTCGAGTTTTCAAATGAACAACCAGAGGATGAATGTGCGCATGGCTTGAGAACCTTCATTGTGTCATAGAGAATATCAGGCCATGTCTACATGAGGTGGAGAGGAACATGAATCCCTGAGCATGCCATAACTAAAGAACATATTGGTAAAAGACTCCTTCACAGAGATAAAATAA
This sequence comes from Pinus taeda, assembly GCA_000404065.3. Taxonomy (NCBI): domain Eukaryota; kingdom Viridiplantae; phylum Streptophyta; class Pinopsida; order Pinales; family Pinaceae; genus Pinus; species Pinus taeda. Next base: position 12,656 of record APFE030113118.1, read on the forward strand.
GTTATCACAACTCATTACTCTCACACCACTCATCGATAATATGGGCCATTAATTTGGTGAGAAATGTACTATATGTGGCGTTGAGCTTCTACAAGCATGCAATCTGATTTGACAGTTGTGTCAAAAGACTCGATGAGGAATGAGTTGATTTGCTGAGAACCTAAATCCAAGATGGGCTGAGGAAGAGGATGGACACCTTTTTTTTTACAGTCCAGAGGAACCAGAGCAAGTTGAGGCAAGGTGAATGATACCATCTGTTACATCTATAGTGAACGTTAGGGTTCTAAGAGTGCAAGTTGGATAGAAATGGTAGGTTTCCTAATGATTCAGGTAATGCATGTCAGGCAGAGAATCAAGAGGCTCTCTCCTCAGTTCTAAACTTCTTCCGGCTAGAGTTCAATGTCTGCGAAAAAAAAAGGAGGGTCTATGTTCAAGCAACACTCAACGATGTTTGTACAGAGACGTGGGTATGCAGGCTGGAACATTAAGTGCATAAACGATGCGCATATGTCTGGGCCTTTGAGTGGACAAAGCGTTAGAAAGGAGTTATGAAGGCAGAGAATGCAACAAAAATTTAACTAATGGGACATTCATCAAATGCATAACTGATAGCAAAACTGTCATGCACAGAGATACCACAAAACCAATGGCTCAAAGATGGGCAGGGCAGGAGTAGGCTTGCTCTGATAACACATACATGGAATAGACAACACATTAAGATAGGTGCAAGTTACTTTTCTATTCACAATGACATACATTTATACATTTCCTTGTGACCCTTGGTCTTCACATACCAAGTGGTCTCTTGGACTCGAGTGACCATTCACATTCCACACCAACCCTTAGCGGATTAGGTGTCCAACACTATTACATGATCAAATCCCCAAATTTGGAAGGGAAGCCTCGTATGAAGTGTTAATTTTCCCTTAACTATGTAATGTCCCCAATTTCGATTTTTCCATTCGAGGAGGTCAACAAAGATTTTGTGGGAGGTGTTAAGCATAGCACAATTTTGAAATTCAAGCATTGGAGGCAATTTGATATGGTAAACATGAGGACTTAGGAGAATAGGAGAAATTTCAGCCTTGGTGGAATGTGGGGACCACAAAAAGGAGGCAATTCGACCCTTGGAAATAATTCGCACTTGTGGAAGAAAAGGGGGGTGCCAGTTAATGGAAAATGGTGTCCATGAAGAGAAAGAGGGCCAACTTCTATAAGTAAGGAAATGAGGCCTGCATTTGGTATCTTTTGACAATCTAACTTAAACACAAGTTTCCTTAATCTGTTTATCCAAGTAAACCAGTGCTGTTTAGCACAAGGAATTCCCAAGCAGGAATTCCAGCCTCTCTTTCGGTGGACTTCAAGTGCCACCCTAAGAGGAAATTTGTGAGCTTAGTGGGGAGGAATTTCACTGGAGTTCGTGGGAAAACTCAACTCATTCTTCATCGAGTTCGAACTTCCAGGAGGACGTAGGAGCAAAATTGATCCAGGTGGATATTGGTGGCCACCTGCCAAGTCCACATGGACCCCCACCATTGTCTTTCTCAACATTTTCAGTTTCCTTAATTGTAGCACAACTTACTATTTTTAGCAGTTTTTCGGGTCCTGAACTTCCGGAGCCGTTTTGAGGCCCTAAACGACGTTTTTTGGGATCCCAGGAGCAACACGGGTCCATGGAACATGGACCGTGTTGCCGTTCCAACAATGATAGTGCTCGAATAGATCTTTCTAATGAGCTATTGTACGCGTCAAACGGAGATCATATGCTAAAGTTACGACCCCGGGAAGTTGATGTACCAACTTACCCCCAAACGGGGCCCACAGTTTGGCGTTTCATCTCGTAGGGTTAGGTTTTGGAATGTCAAGGGTTTTTCATTGTTTCTCAACAATAAATAGGCCTTCGAGCCTCATTGTAAGTCAGTTCAGAGGCATGTAGCCTACACATCTCTTCTCAGAGATAGCTACCATCGCCCTAGCTAGTTTATTTCCATTTCTGATTGTAAGCATATTTCAGTATTTTCCATTAATGAAATGAAGTATTATTTCCGCTGCATATTTGTGTATATGGTTATCTCTGTAATTTGTTGCGTTCCTGTTTAAATCCGGATCAAAAATCGTACCACCGAGCTGAGGGATTTTGAAGGGGTAATTTGGCCAGAGAATTTAGGACAAATTTCACTAAGGATGGACCAATAATTGTGAATAATTTCAGCGTTGGAAGTTGTTCCGGGGAGCGCCAAATTCATCATTTTGGGCCTGCGCATAAGTGTCACTAGCAGAATTCATGAGATGGATTCTTCTCTCTTGTGTCGGGTTTGAGAAGAGATTTCTCTCAATTCTTCCCGAGGGAAATTACAAGGTCATTCTACAGTTGATTGAGGAGGGATAAGTGACATATTTAGCCGTTTTAGTTTGTGGGGGACACAGTTTTTGCCAGGGAGGGCGTAGCACCGATTTGGGTAATTCCTGGAGGTCGAAATTAGCCCAAAACACTCTTGGGTTTTGTTGGTCAGGGGTCAACAAGTCTACCACTAATTTTGCAGAATTTTCAGAGGAGTTTTGGTGCCCCAAACAGTGGAATTATTGGGCAGGCAGTGGGGGAGGACTCATGAGTGAGCTTAAATTTTGGGTCCCAGGTGGTCGGTAGAATTTACAAAAACCCTTTATGGGTTTTTCTATGTTTGTGGTGGAGATTCCAAGGTTAATTTGGCGGAATTTTTTGAGCACTTTTGGAGGCTCAAACAGGAGTTTCTTCCAGCCAACAGTTGAAGAATTTCCAGGGTCAATGTAGAGCTTGAGGAGAAATCATTTCTTTACATCCGGGGCAACATTTTGCTCACCTGGAATTGCCTAGCTTGCTTTCGCAAGCCGAGGTGCACACATTCTATATATTTATACTCTCCTCTTGATCATAAAATGGCTCATTTTAGCGTATTTTTGGTGCAATTTTATGGGCGTTTAATTTTTGTCTAAATATTTTTGTGTTGTATGTGTATTTTTCTTTGTTTATTACTGTTATTTCCTTTTTGGAACATTATAGTGGCATCAGAGCCATGATCTTGGCCAGCTATGGGGTAGCCAACTAGATCATGGGAGATTTGGGCATGTATGCACAGTGACGAGTTACACCATACACCACCCATGGCTCAAGGGAGATTCAGTATTCAGGAATTCTGGGGTGGAATTTGCTCAAACGATGAGAGGTTCGCTCAGTTGAGGAAGGTGTCAAACCAAATCCATCCTTGTCCTTACAACAAAGACACTAGAGGTGCACAATCCATGGGAGTACAACCATCTACACCATATGGGGAGAGTCGACAAAATCAAGGCGCCGGATCTCCTTAAAAGGAGCAGACAGGCTAGGGATAGTTAGAGGGTGATACTAGAAGGCGATTTTGATGGTGGAGATCTAGCTTTAGATATCAAGAGCCTGAGGAGGAGGAGGTCGAGCATGATGCTAAGGGCACACAGGATTGTGAGGAGCACATCGATATACCCAGTGTGACACAGGAATCATAATTGTTGGAGACCTCTTCAATAGCACCAGTTGACACCTTGACAGAGAGAGTGGAGCATACACCCATAGAGCCATATGATGATGCGGTGTCCATCATTGATGAGGTGCCATCCATTGTCGAGGTATCCATTGATGAGGTGTCCAGGACTATGTCCGAATTTTCAGGTGATGGAAGCCCACAATAGATTAGGGAGGTGTCATCTATTAGTGAGGTGTTGATGGGCACAGAGGCACCAAGAGCCATGACAGAGTTCGCAGACGATAGCTACCTACAGCAACATGGAGAGCACCTTGAGGAGTGTGAGCTAGATGAGGATGTTATGCTCGATGAGGTACTTGTGGAGGGACAGCTCAGAACTCCAATTATGCCAATGGAAGAGGAGGAGGGAAATCATCAGTTGGACCTGCCATCGATGAGGAGAAAATAGATGCACAGGCAACCAGCAAAGCTGCAATACTTCCAGATAGTAGCTCTCTTCAGGCTAATGTAGATGGGGCCTACAATATTTTTAGGTTACCTCTACGCATTGGAGGGAGATTGGCTCGGTTACCTAGATAGGTTGTATATGATGATTGAGCCAGTGAAACGAGGCGACATGAGTTGCGTAGGGCACAACACTTGCATAGACTTGCTATGTACTCGGGGACTCTTGCATATGATCCCTTCATGTGATTGGGTGGCAAGAGGTATTGAGCTGGTACCTAATAGGGTTGACTAGGTTTTTGGATACATCCATGGTCAGGAGCATAGTTCAACAAGGGTCGTGGTTGGCTAAAGGGACTCGAGGGTTGGATCATGATTGGGACCCAGGTGGGACTCCCCACCACTCCATGGATTGGTCAGTCATGGTATTAACAGGATGGTGGATCCAGTGATTGGACTTACCCCCATTTTCATATTTCCAAAAGAGTTTTGGACAGCACCTACGACAAGTCGAGGTGACAAAGGAGCAGACATACTCCATGAGTTGTGTTTGGTCAATTTAGTGTGATCTAAATTGCTATTTATATTGTCAACCCGGGGTTCGTAAACTGACGAAGTGAGGTGCACTATATGTACTTAGATAACCATTTCTTTAGGCTTTTGTCGTTTTAAGCTTTTTAGTTTGTTTTTGGATTTTATTCTTTTCTTAATGTGTGGTGACGAAAGTGAAATGTGAAAGTGTGTGGAGTGTGAATGGTGATGATTTCTAAACTTGAAAAATGCTCAAAAGAAAGCTTTACAGTAACTGAAATGAAATCAATTCTTAAGAGAAAACAAAATGCATCAAAAAGTGAACTAATGGCAATGGCCCAATATCCTTACTGCTGAAAATGAAAAGAAAGCAAAAACTTGAAAAACAACTCAAACTTAAAGTAAAACAACTAATTCAAACTACTTTAACTTTTTAGATCCTTTGCCCTTCGGCTCAATCTACCTGATGGGAAGTTATCATAAACAAGTTAAGCAATATGGTATTTAACTATTCAAGAAAGTAAATTGCATAAGGAAGCTAATCACACTGCTTGAATTCTTCAAATCCTTTACCCCTCAGCTCAATCTACCTTGGGGAAGTAATCATGAACATAACAAGCAATATGATAACTAAATGTAAATTGCAGAAAAGAAATTAATCACACTAGTTAGGCTCTTCTAGTTCTTTACCATTCAGCTCAATCTACTTTATGGAAAGTAACTATGAGTAAGTAATATGACAACTAAATCACACTACAGTTAGTAATCTTCTAATCTCCTGCTGATATAGTCATTTGACCACAGAAAGAAATCATAAATTGTGTAAGCAGTATGATACCTAACTAGCAGAAAAAAGAAATAAACAAATAACAACTTGAAAAAGACAATGCTGAATGTAAACTGTAGAAAAATAAAGGTTAGCAGGAAGGACAAGATGATCTCATATGCCAAAAGTTATTAAAAAAAATGAAAGATTACCCGGGCTACCTAAGAGAACCTGTAAAAGCACTGATCAGTTTACAGCTCTAAGAAAGCAAGAGTAAAGTTATGAACAGCAGAAACATAAAACATATTATGTACAACTAATGATAAAACAAAAGCATAATGAAACTAAACAAATACTTTACAGGGCTTCAGTGTGCAGGGGCCCTCTGCCACTTCAGCCAATCAAATAATCACACGGCTATCTTCAGAAAGGTCTTCTCATGTATTTAAATCAACAACATATATAACAGTGGGGTGATAAGATAACCAGCAGCGTGCGGAAATTACATAAACAGTTCAGAATTTCTATGCATCAAAAGTTTCTTTAAAACGTTCAACAACGCGTTAATTATAATGTAAAAATGCTACAGTTAACTAATCAACTACTATGCTATTAACTGCGTGCCATAGACACGTAGATCTCTTCAATCGAGATCTAGTGTAACTGTCGTTATGCTTCTTAAATCTTCGGAGTGGTTGGCTGTTAGATTCACTGTTCAAGAACAATCTCTAGGTGCGCTGGAGCCTCCGTGAGCTGGGAACTAGGCCACGTATCATTCACGTGCCCAAAACAGTGACGTGCCACTGCTGAACTCTTTGGTTGGCCACGTCTTTGACTTTGGTTGACCGCGGCCTCTAATGGACGATTTGGCCGATTCGAAGGGACACGATCCATGTACATGCCATCTGGAGCTTGCCCATGTAGCTCGTTCCTTCAGAAGACACCTGGAGCACAACTTTTAACAAAATAGCTGCGGAATCCTGTGCTGGGTGCGGAAACTGACAAGTTTCCGCAGCTGCATGAACAAAAAACTAAACCAAACAACAGACATCAGTATAGTTAGAAAACCATATAAACAGTCCTTTTTAGACTATAATGCAATGATTTAACCA
>APFE030113118.1:22931-40401 GCA_000404065.3 Pinus taeda
CATAACACATAAAACACATATACACAGAGATTTCCCCTGGATCCCAAAATTGGGACTACCAGCTTGATTTTTCATTATATTCCTTTCAATGTTACAATACATATTTATACATGTCGAAGCATCCAATACCATGGACCGAAAACCATCTCATCCAAAACCATGGACCGAAAACCATCGCGTCCAAAAACATGTGCAAAAATCATGCACAAAACCATAGGTGGGTCTGCCCAACCTAACATAGGGTCCAAAACCAAAATTTTCCGGGCCGCTGCCCTGGACCCCATAAAGTGGGGTTACGGGTACCCCTCAAACCCCCTATTAACTATGTGGAAAGAATATAACACAACCCAACAGGAAAGGTAGTTGCCGGAAAGAAACCCTAACTACCTCCCCTAATTGTGAAATTATCCAAAGAAAAGGGAGTGAGGGGAGGAAAAAACCGTGCTGAAAGGTCAGACGGTAAGGGGGAGAAATGCTAAGTCTGGTGATGACCAGATAGCATGAGCACTGTGTGTGACAAGCTTGCGGAAGGCAGTGGTCTTGCAAGTGAGCTTGGTGGGAGATTGGGTCTTGAAGGACGAATATCATGGTTGGGTGGTTGAAAGCAATAGATAATGAAGGTGAAATTTATCTTTGGAGTTTTGTTTATCTTTCTTGGAAAAGTTCAGGTATGTGGAACCCTCCTGGAACCAATTTGCTAGAAAAAAATTCTTTCATGTGTCTTTAAATCATTCATGTGCTTATGATTATATTTATACATGTTGAACTGTAGCTCTTAACCTGGTAAAGATAACTGGAAATGTTGTAATAGGTCTAGTGTTATCCTACTACAGTAAAACGTGAAACGTAGGGGTCTTACTGGGAAAAACTGGCAGTGATACCCGTTACTTGGAACAGGGTTATTGACTGTTCTGTAATGGCTAAATTAAATCTAGGAATTTACTTGCTGTTAATGTTTAGCTGAGAAGAGCCGGTGAATATATTATTGAATGGATTAATTGAGATGGGATTACTGTTTGTAATTGAACTGGGTAGTCTGAGTAGCTTAAGAACTGAGAATCCCATATAAACCAGGGAGGGTGTGCCCAAGTTCTTAAGGAGAAATACTTAAAAAAACAAGGGTGAAAGTAAAACACCATTGAATAAAAATAGTACTAAGTTGGAAAAAGTGATGTAACCTTGTGATAGAATAATCAAGATATTTATGCTAGGCGAATCTAGACTATGACCATAAAAAAATGATATCGAGCAGACATGCCTCATATCTCTGAAGGATTCCACCCGGGCCTTAAGTCGAGATGGAACCTACAAAGGTAAGCCCTGACAGAATTAAAGTACCAAACTAGCTATTTAAAGCAGAGTGCTATTCAAGTGGAAACATAAAAGAATATAGAAAACCCTTACCCTTAGTAGTAAACCCCAAATTTATCACTAATCTGGAATCCAAATGGAAGAAAAGCAATAAACGTTCTAACGAGTGAGCTTAATAAGACAAATATAGCATCTTAACCATGCATAGGTACACAAAACTTTCACTTCAAAGGATTATCGATAGTTCGTTACAAGGATTTCCTAAAGAGCAGTAACATTTTCTCAGTTACCAAGGAAAAATCGTAATCATAAAACAAGTTAACAGAAAGGCATCCTTATGCATGATTCCAAAATGAACTGTCATGAACCATAAGTGTAGACCAAGATAACAGGATCGAATTATATGCAAACCCTAAGCTAAACAACAACATAATAGCATATAACATAAATTATATGGCCTCGATCCAAAATAAACTTAACAGAAACAAGGCAGCACAACTAGAAAATTAATATGGCTAGAACCTCATATTAAAATTTATAGAAAACAAAGTAGCATAACCGGTAAGAATTATAAGGCCTTGGCCAAGATAGTTAACATTTCAACATTAACAGTTTCAGTGAGTTGAGGAGCTCCTCTAGAATCAAAAAAATAGGAGGGACTATGCAGGTGCAGTCTAAGATATAGATCCACAAGAAACCCTCGACCAGAGGAGGGAAGGAATAATGAGAAACGAGAAATAAAAATTAAGTAGGAAAATCGACTTTATAACTTAAAAATAAAAATAAAAAATGAAGTAGAGCATCTAGTGAACTCTTTGAACCCGAGTTCATCCATGCATTCAAAACTAGCAACTTGGACATTGGAAGCTTACCGAGAGTCTTTGCGCGGCAGTGAAAAATAGGAAAAACATGAGCACCTCCTGTTGATAGCCGGAAGTTCCTGGACCCATATCCTCTGTCCCTGCAAATAGAGGGCTAGATAACCAATTAGGATCAGAACTCTGATGACGGAAAACAGGCAAAAATTCTAATAAAATTCAACGCAGAAGTACTTACATGAGAAAATATGGAGATTCATCCATTCAAAAAAGAAAATTCCGTAACCCAATTTCTATGGTTGTCCTTCTGAGACAAGGTTTCCACCCAGAAAGCTAAACTGACTAGCGAAAGGAGCAGGAGAGAAAGAATCGATGCCAAACAACAAAGGAGCCGAATGAGCCATTTCTCCAGCATTGGAGAATGTGTAACCCACTGGAAAAAGATCAACCATTGGATCAAAAGCCCGAGCCCTCCACCGTTGATGTGAAGAGAAACCCGAGGCGCACAAATGCGGAGGGACATACTGCTCGTGCCACATAGCCATGACAGAGTCGGAGTACATGAAAAACCAGACGAACGATCCAGATGTAAAATGTAAATGGTGGGAATTTATGTTTATCATAAAATACTTGACTTTAGAATTAATGTAGCTGACGGTAAATAGGGAAAAAGGGGTACCCTAATGCACGGTCTCATAATGAGGCCAAATACCAATCACTAATAATTCGATAAATACGAGCTCAGATAATTCGGTAGATTACCAAAGCCCTATTATGCACCTGATTTCATGTTATGTGTAATTTTACTGTGGGGAAACCATAACTTACTATGTTTAAGGATTTTAATTTTAATTTTTAATCTTTTTAATTTTTAATTTTTAATTTTTAATTTTTTTTTATAGTCTTTAATGTGTATGTTAGAGATATGATAGAGGAGCTTGGGGGGAGAATACTTGGACCTGGAGTCTTGAGGCTAAAGAAATAGAAACTGTTACATTAAAGATAACTAATTGTTGGGAAAATAGGAGCTTGGGGGGAGAATACTTGGATGTGGTTTCCAAATTCTTATTGGAAGGATGGAGAGGTTCATTGATCGCAATTTAGTATTGCAATGACAGATAAGTGAAATTGGTTAATTATGTTATGTTGATTATGATTAAATGCTAATCGATCCATAATATGAAAATAATAAACATTATGATATTGGATTTTGTGTTTTCTTTAATTCTGTGTCAGTTAGAAAAAGAATGTAAAAATGTACAAGTAAGTTAATTTAGGTGTGCAGGTAATAAGCTGTTAAGAGAATGTACATATTACAGTATGTGTAGGCTAAATGTATAGAACCTATACCATGCTTCTTGAACACATTAGTCTATCTTCCTAGATTCAAGAAACTGGGCAAGCGTCAGACTGTGTATCCATTTCCTAAAATAGAGTCTTTTCAAAAGAAAAACAAACCATAATATGCAACAGTATATGAAAAAGAGTAGATGAGTGATTACAGAAAAGAATGAAAATTAACGAATATGAGATAGAATATTTCTTCCTGTATATGACTTGAAAGGAAAAGACAAACAAATGATAACTCATACTTATTCAGGATTAATATTGACAATTTATATCATTGGTAAATTCAAGCTATATTCTTTTAATTGTGAAACCAACCCGGCATAACAATAACCATATGAATGGAATGCACATAAAGTTATCCACACATTAGACATTGAAGAAACATATACATATATACATGGCTATATTCACCTTGAATTAGTCGAAACAAAACCTTCATTGCTAATTGGAGAAAACTCAAACAGATTAGCAACTATAACCCTCTTCTAGAACGTTAAATAAATAAATACAATAACTGCAATGCAGATGCAGAAAACCCAAATGAGAGGGCTTCTATTTAAATATAAAATAACACTTTAAATAGTTAAATAAATTTTAGATTTGTTCAGAGGTCAGTCCTGGGAAGGATGCCAAGAACAACCTTTTGAAAGCGGAATAACCAAGTTGAAGAATCGAACTAAGGTTCCAATCTCATAGAACAAAATTATTCATAGAAAGATTAGGATAAATATTTATAATAGATTAATCATTATAAAAATAAGAATAAATGTTAAATAGTTATACTGTCGATTTATTCGCACTGGTAAAGTTTACAAAACAAGAACCCAAAAATTATAGACATCAACATGCCGAAATGTCCTGACTGAGAATGGATCAGGGAGCCGTAACTAAGAAGCAACATAATCTGTGTGCATGACTTAACAAAACATGAACAGTAACTGAAACAAGGGAACCCCCCCCTCCTCCTCCTCAAGAGAAAGAAACCCTCATTCAGGGCAAGAAAGGCCAACAACATTCGTTCAAGGAAAGGCCTGCATACTCGAGGGTTTGGTGTTGGAAGAAACCAGGCTATGTAAAGGTCTAGTAACCACAACCATCCTCCGCTTGAACAAACCCTATACCATAAGTGTGGCCATTAAACAATTTCACTCAGCCATTAATTCAAAGAAAAACAGGGTAACGTAGTTGCATAACTAGACTTGCACTAAAAGGTAAGAGATGAACCCTCATTTACTTACCCGAGGGAAAGCAGGCATAACAGAGGCTTTCTACAACATAGGCTCCTGACACCATCGTGGAGGCAACACCTGCAGAAACCAAGCCAACGTTAATACCCTACCAATGCGAGAATGTTTAAACTAGTGATGCAAGAACTAGATTAGAATGAAGAGCGAAGATAAACACTCAAATTCAAACTTAGAATAAGGATTTACTTGATAAGGGCAAATGATTTCGAAACAACAATATCCAGCCCAAATGCAAGCCTGTCCGCAATTAGGAATGCCTGACAAGCTCTTCACATTGCATAGCAGATGGGATAAGGCAGATTGTAGAAGAACCTCATCATAGAGACCAGAACACAGCTTCTAGAGCCATACCTAGCAAAATGAGCTCAGAAACCAAACAAGTGCCAAGTTGTAAGGGCTTACCCTCGAAGTTTAGCAAAGCATCAGACTCGTCGCCTTCCCCGTGCTGTACTCCAAGCAACAGGTGGTGAAAAATAAGAATGAGTCTCGACAGCTGGCGGCCATCCAACCATAGACCGACCAGATAAGGCCGTGGAATGTCAACACACCATGATGTGAGATCCAGGCAATCAACCATGTAATACAATCTCGTACAACCTTATCAGGTCAGGTATTATAATGAGTATGATAACATTAATCAAGTAGTTGTAATCTGAGCCCTTTAATTGGGTGTTACCGTGTATCAATGTGCACATTATAATGCATTAACGCAATATGCTGTGATATCATTAATGAGAAGTCACCATTCGTAAAGTTTTTTTTATTTACATGGTATAATGTTGAATAGTTAGATTATTCAGGTGTTACAATTGGTATCATAGCCTTAGTTTTGTACACTAAGGACGGGTTGAATGATTTTAGAAATAACAAAACAATTCTGATGCACATAGAAGCACCAGTCGTAACCCAGAAGTATGGGTACAATTGGGAGAAACAAATGGCGGCACCAATGCTGCTTTACTAGAAACAATCCAGTAGTTAAGAACAAAAATGCAGAACCTGCATGCAGATAATGAAAGGCTACATTTGGAATAAGAGAAATTTATGAAAAGTTTATCTGATAGACAAAATCAGAGGAATCCATAACCTAATCAAGGAGAAGAAAACATAATAGAAACATGCAGACAACAAGAACAATATTAGGAATCAGAAGGGGGACAAGCTGGTAATGAGGAAGAGTCAGATAATGGTTCCAGCAAAAAGGGATTAAAAAGACAGAAGACAGAACTTAAAGGAGAATTCAAAAAGATCAAACCACCAAACTATAACGGTGAAATGGAAGAAGCAGTGGAGGCTTGGCTTATTAATATGAATAAATATTTCCAAATATATGAATATGATGAAAATTTGAGAGCAAGGCTAGAAATCTACCAGTTACAAGGCAAGCCCACCCTGTGGTGGGAAGAAATTAAAACAGTCAAGGAAATTAATGAGAAAGAGGTTACCTGGGAGCAATTTCAAAAGCATTTTAAGGATAGATATCTGATTGAGTGATTTTATGATGATAAAGCAAAGAGTTTCATGACTTGAAACTAGGACAACAAACTATGGATGAATTTATAACTAAATTCACATCACTATTAAGATACGTCCCTTATATTCGTGAAGAAAAAGCTAAAGTCCAATGCTTTATCAACAACCTACCTGCCTTCATGAGAGAGAAACTAGAATTTGATAACCCAAAAACAAAGGATGAAGTAGTTCGGAAAGCTTGGATCTGCTACCAGCAAATGAAACAGAAAGGTGAAGTGCATAAGAATTGGCCAAGTAAGAAGGGGTAAAATTGTTTTACAAATAATAAGAACATGAAAAGTTCAGGAACCAAATTCCTAGGATGCAAAGTACCAAATGGACATGTTAATCAAAATCAACAGAAGTAAAGACCTCAGAATGATATAAGACAAAATGAGACATGAAGTAAGTTGGAAACCAGTCAGGTTCCCCAACCACCATTGCAGTGTTGGGGTTGCGGGGAACACCATTACTACAAGAACTTTCCTCATAGAGGGAGAATGGAACCTGTTGTAAATATTCATGAAGCTTCTACTATGGGTGACGTGGCATGAAACGTACCTCGAACCAATGCAGCATTAGAAGTTCACCAAGTGGATTATTAACCTTCAATGGTGGAACTTGAAGGTAAAATATTCGATCATCCTATTTCCATTTTAATAGATCCATGTGCTAGTTTGAGCTATACTAGGCCCATAATAGTTAATGAATTCCATCTAAAAAGTTAAAAATTTAAGAACCCTTGGTTGGTTCAATTAGCTACCAGTGCAAAAAGAAGAGTCTGTGCAAAAGTAGAGGGCTGTGAAATCAAATTAGCAGAATAAGAAATTAGGACACATTTAAATATACTACCAGTAGGCTCCTACGATGTCTTGATATGCATGGAATGGTTGGAGTGGCAGTGGGCCTTCGTAAACTGTAAAGATAAGACTATTGATTTTCTGTCTAATGGTGGTACTAGAATAGATATTCAGGGAGTCAAGAGAGAAGTCAAGTTACGATCTGTTACAACCCACCAACTAGAAAGATGTACGTGTAAGGGCTGACAAATCTATATGGTTCAAATAATTGTTTCGTGAGCTCTGCGTGGTGAGCCTCTTCAACTGGTAACAACTCGAGTTCTACCTGCATGGACGCCGGAGGGAGCCCTTGTCCTCCCCTCCCTCCTCAGATCGATGCCTTCAAACATCTGGTAGCCTCTATCAGCAAAAGTTTGTAAAGAAAGCCGAATCCATCCCCTCTATAGAACTGCTTGCAGAATGCCTGTGCAGGACTGCGCTAAACCTAGCAGAACGCAGGCTTATTGGTCAATTTACGGGCCTCTGTCCCTCTCCAAAAGCTATTGATGGATGTGTCCATCGAAACTGGAGGCCCCTTGTCTCTGAAGGAATTTGAAATCATCTAGTAGACAGAGGCTATTATGTTTTTGTCTTTGATTAAGCAGAAGATTGAGACCTTATTTTCCGAAACATTCCATATTTCATGGGACCCCAAGGGCTCTATCTGAATAAATGGAGGCTAGACTTTGATCCTTCCCAGGATATTCCTTCAGCCGTTTCTGTCTGGGTAAGGTTACCACACCTCCCTCTTCACTGCTGGAACTCAGAATCTATGGAAACAATCGGGAACAAACTAGGCAAATACATTGATAGGGCTGAAAGGAAAGAATAATATTCATGTGCCAGAATATGTGTTGAAGTCGATTTGGAGATAGGGTTGCTTGAGGCGATCAAGCTAATCGTAGCTGGCTAGTCTCACATACAGGAAGTTGATTATGAAAAACTCCCCTTCAAGTGCCGACACTGTCATGGCTATGGCCATTTCGCTCGAAAATGCAAGAAGAAAGCTGAGGAAGAATCTGAAAAAGAGAAGGGCGAACAGTGGACACAAGCCTAGAAAGTAGGCATATCCAAGCAGACCAATAGAGTGAAGGGAAAGGAGGGAATGCAGAGACTGGAGGACCCTCTTCTGGGAAGAGATTACCCGAAGATCAAGCCATAGCAAATGCCACCATCTCAACAAATCTTTTTTTCTTCTCTAAACCTTCAAGAAGATCAAAACCAACCAAAACTTGAAGAGGGAGAGGTGCAGCAGTATATGGAACAGATAGCAGACGCAAAAATAAACTCAGGATCTCAGGAACAAACTAGAGTAGCCACCTCAGAAATCCCTCGCGTAGACACAACCCAACAGGAAAACCAGGGCTCTCCAGCAGGTGCCATATCTCCACTCTCTTATGCAGAAATGACCAAAAAGAAAAAGTTGATAGACAACCTTAGTTCTTCCGAAGAAGACTCTTTTGGGCGATCCACCAAAAAGGCAAGAAGGAAGTCTCGTAAGGAGATCAGAGAAGAAGAGGCGAAGAGATTAAAGATACATGGCAGTTAGTCCACAATTGAAATGCTTTAGGCAGAAACACAAGGGCCTGACCCACAAAGGGAGGGCCTACTCCTTCCTTCCCTGGTAAATAATACAGATTGTCTCTTGGAATTGTAGGAGTTTAGGGAACCCACTGAAAGCTGAAGCAGTAAAAGATCTATCAAGAATGGAACCCTTAGATATCCTCCTACTCCAAGAAACAAATATATAAGAGGATGCTCTTCTTTCCTTAAGTCGAACCAAGTGGAAAAAGAACTCAGGAAAAGAAGTTAGCACCCGAGGTACTTCAGGGGGTCTTGCAACCTTATGGTCAGAGGATATGTTTTAGCTAAAAATCTCCTTTGCAACCCAACACTAGATATACACAAAACTTCTACATCTCCCAAGTAAGATTTCTTTGGATCTCTTCAATCTTTATGTCCCTGTTATTTCCTAGAAAATAAGGACTGTTGGAACTCTCTCTCAGACTTCCTAGAAATCTACACTCCCCCAAACATCATACTGGCAGGGGATCTGAACATCACTTTAGACCCGAAAGAGAAAAAAGGTGAAGTATGTGGTAAACATCCCTTCCATGCCTCTGTGAAGTCTCTGATTCTTGAATGGGACCTCCTTGAACTCAAACGTACGAAAGGTCGTTATACCTGGACCAACAATAGAGTTGGTAATGGTAACATTAATGCTTGTCTAGACCAGTTTCTAGTTCAAAGTTCCTTGATGGAGGGGAAGCATTTAATCTCTTCAAAAATACTGCCCAAAATAACATTTGATCATAACCCTATCTCGTTGTTCCTAGAAAAAGAGGAAGACTTAGGCCCTATTCCCTTTAGATTCAGTCCTCTTTGGTTAGTGAGAGAGGGCTTTATGGACATAGTGGCTCATGCTTGGTCGCAACTATTCTAAGGATCCCCTAGTTTTGTGTGGGAGCAAAAACTTAAATACACTAAGTTTTCCTTAAAATCCTAGGCAAAAAAAAAACCCTCTTCACTCCAATGAGCAATAGACAAAAGACTGTGCAGGCCTTAGCCGAGATTTAGTTAGGCATGGAAGGAACTGAAACCACCAAAGCTCAACTGCTCATTGAATAGAACGCCCAACTCAACTCTTTTCTCTCCTTTCACTAGGAAGAGGAGTACTGGCGCCTCAAGTCTCGCAGCCTCTAGATGCAAGCTGGAGATAGAAACACATAATACTTTCACAGACAATGTAGAGCTCGTCTCTCTCAGAATCACATCTCGGAAATATCCACCAATGAGGGGGAAGTCATCAAAGGACAACCTCTTATAAAATAGGCCGCCAAATCTCATTTTCAACAACTATTTTAGGAGGATGGTTCATCCAATGAAGACCTGGGTAATGACTTTCTATCAAACATCCCTTCACTTGTCACTGCAGATTTAAATGCTCGGTTATTGAAGCCTTTTGCTGAAAAAGAGATAGTGGAAGGCATATGGTCAATGGAGCTGGATAAAGCCCCCGGGCCAGATGGCTTCACCATCCATTTTTACAGAGCTTGCTGCAATTTAATAAAACTCGATCTCCTCTGAATGATAAAAGCCTTCCAAAAGAACACCCAAATGGGAGGGTGCACCAACTCCACATTCCTTGATCTAATCTTGAAAGAATTTAACCCAGAGACTTTCGACAGGTTCTGGCCTATCTCATTTTGTAATGCCTCATACAAGATCCTTGCCAAATTCTTAGCCAATAGACTCAAGCTTTTGTTAGGGAATCTAATCTCCCCTCTTCAGGGCAGTTTTGTCAAAAGAAGGCACCTCATAGACAATGTGATCCAAGTGATAGGGTTGTTGAGTTGTCTTCTTAGCTACAAGGAAATGCTTTAGATCTAACTGAGTTGCAAGGTGTTGTTGTACAAGTCATTGTTTTCTAATGTAAGTGAATTATAGTTGTGTCAAAGACTTTATCTTCCACGTTGTTATGTCTGTTGAGTTTAGTGATCCAATCATTATATAATGGGAACATTGTGATGTATTTTGCATAAGAAAGGTTAATCTTGAATTAATAAAAGTGTTTTGTTGTCTTAAACTATGTGTTTTTTATTACGGTATCAGAGCAATAAGGGCAAGATCTTAGTGATAAGATTTGGGTTGTTCTGAGTGGGTGCAATTTAGTTTTCTGTGATATTTTTTGTTAAAGTTGTCGAGTATTGGGCGGATCTGAGATTTTTTGTTTTTGCTCTTTGATGGTTGTGAAGGGGTTTCGACGACAACCTGTTTGGGGACCATGTGGTTGTAAACCTGTTGGATCAGTTTGGCACCCGTGATATTTGTTGTAGGTATCCAGTAGTGGGTCGAGCATACGTCGGCGAAGAAGGATCAACCATAATGTTGAGATTTGAGAGGAAATATCCAAGTTGTTCAAATATAGATCTGAATTGTTAATGAGGGTTTTGATTAGGTCGGTGAAATGATCTATTGTTGTTTCCAAGGAGCTGAGCTTGGCATGCTATTACTTTAAGAGGCATAGAGATTGGTTGTGATCTTTGAGGGTCATGGAGTTGTGTTGTGTTTATTGTCCTTAAGGTGGAGTTTGTGTTTGTATCTGTCTAAAGCCCACCAAAATGTGGCAATATCGTGTAAGATCTGAGCAGGTGTGAGCATATCTCAAATATTTACTTGGCATTCCAAAATTGATTTGTGTTGTATCACTAGTGGATGTAGGCAAGGCTATGTGGTGCTAAAGGGCTGAACCAGCGAACTCACAGAAACAGATTGGAACGAGCCAAAAGGCTGAGATCTGAGATCAAAGGCGTGCTTGGAGTGAATGCTAAGGTGAGGTTCCAAGGGTAGAAGATCTAACATTCATAAGATTGAATTAGATTGACCAAGGGAAAGAGTGAATACAGTAGGACAATTCTATACCACCATCCATTTTAGGCTGCGATTTCTTGGTGCAATTTGGTGTGGGAAGAAGAAGCTAGCATGTTGTAAGAGTTGTGACAAATGATTTGTCTAGTGAGAAGGAAAATATCGGGGAATCCAGTGCTTTCCCAAAGTTTAATACCTCACAAATCTTAAATATTTGGGCTAGTAAACCGTGCGTTAATGTAGTCTAAAGTGTCAATATGAGATTTGGTGTTACATTGCCTTCAATCAGAGAAGATATCTGCATGTGACTTTTGTGGTAAATCAAAGGTGTGATTTCTTTGTACAAAGTCTGACTACCATTTCTGTTTGTTTATTTGTGTTCTGATTGCATCCAATGTAAAACTTTGTAAAACTATTGTTAATCACCATCTTGAAAAAGTTGTGTTGTGCGTGTGGAGACTATAGTTAAAACAAGGAGGGTCGAATCAAGGCTGATAGTGCACATACTATGCATGTAAAACTCCAAGCATGCTCAACCCTGGGATGAGAGTCTTCCATATGTGCAACACAGTAATAATAGAGCTCTCCATAGCTCGATCAGTCGCAATACCTTTCAAGTGGGTCTAGAGTTTCAACCATTGTCTCAGATTGAGGTTGCCATGCTGCATGCGACTATGCAGACAAAATCCATGCATGTATTATCCGATGCTGATAAAGAGACCCAATTTACTGAATGCATCCAACACATCTACCATTAGGTTCATGACATCTTGGATAAGTCAAATGCCAAGTATAAGTAGCGACATGATCAACATCGAGTGCCACAAAAGTTTCAGGTGGGCGACAAAGTTTGGTTGCATTTGCAGAAAAAATGCCTTACCGGAGCCCATCATAAGCTCATACCACTCTGATATGGTCCTTACACCATTACCAAAGCTATGGGAGACAATTCCTTTGAGCTCAGCATCCCCCATTCCTTGGCTTGCACCCAATGTTTAATGCGGATTGCCTTCAACCATACTTCCCACCATTGTTGGACACATCAGACCTTGTAGAACAACTCACACCAACAAAGTTAAACCCAAAATACATGGAACATGCCACAACTGATTGGATTATGGAAACACAGGTCAATAACACTCGCCAGCAAAAGACCCAACTGTATCAGGTTGTCAAAGCTAGCCAACTCCTACACCAAGGCAAGTGGCTCACCAGGGACCAGGTTCAACAGAAATTTCCTCACCTCATGGAGGCTCTGCACACAATGGGACCACTACTTCCTAAGGAGGGAGGAATGATCTAGGTTGATATTGGTGGCCACCCATCTATCCCACCTAGACCTCTAGTAAATTTCATTTGTTTCCTTGTTTATTTCAACATTTACTATTTTTAGCAGTTTTTTCGGGCCCTGAACTTCCGGAGCAATTTTGACCCCCTAAACGGTGTCTTTTTTAGGTCCATTACAAGCCTATGCTTATGGAAAAACCTATAGTACTCGAAGAGACCTTTCCAACAAGGTATCATACATGTCAAACAGAGATAATATGACCAAGTTATGACCCTAAGAAGTTGGATGCCGAACTAACCCCAACGGGGCCCACAAACTCTTGGTGTTACATCTCCTGCGGTTAGGGTTTTGGTTTTTTAGGGTTTTCTCATGTTTTCCAATAATAAATAGGCCCTTGAGCCTCATTGTAACACAGTTCAGAGGCATGTAGCCACCACATCTCTTCTCATAGGTAAGCTACCATTGCTCGAGCTAGTCTTATTTCCATTCTGTTTGTAAGCATATTTCAGTATTTGATATTAATGAAGTGAAGTGTTATTTCTGCTGCATATTTGTATTTATGGTTATATCTATAATTTTTTGCATCCCTATTTAAATTCGGACATGGACTATAATTTGACTTGCTTAAGCCTATCTAATTTTCCTGCAAGGACAAATTTTGGGCCATGTTTAGACTTGTGTATCTCAATTCAAGATCTACATTGAATCTACTTTAAAGGGTTGACTAATGGAAAAAGTTTTCTATAAAAAAACAATGGTATAGCCAATAGAATATGCAATTGAGATATCACAAGTTGTCAAAGTGATTAAGTCAAGGATGGTAGTGCTGGGTCTCTAATTAGTGCTCGTAAATGTTAGGAATTACAAAGTGTCAAAATTACAAATATGCAATGAAGTGTTCATTAGTTCTAGTATGGTCATTGATGAAATATGATGTAATTCTATGCTACTACCATGGATGTGATGGTATGATCATAATCTTGAAGTGTATGTTAGTCGTTCTAACCACATACTATGGCTGAACTTGTGGCAATCAGGGTTTTGACAGAGGGATGTGAATGATGTGTTATCCATAATTTTTATTGCAAGACTGATAAGAAAATGGCTCAAGCTAGGGTTAGGTTGCATTGATGGTATCACTACTTATGAGTTATGTTTAAGGGTGTTTTGATTGTTCATATTTGGTCCATTTCCTTTGCTAGGGATCTAGTCTCATTGTTGACCAAGTAAGTTATCATAAGGGTACATGTTGAGAAAAATAGTTGTGGATAGAGTTTTATGCTATTGAAGATAGAGTAATTGCCAATGTTGATGGTATGATTCAAAGAGAATTTATTTTGCAGAAGATATGATGTAGGAGCATCTGACCCCCGTTAATCAAAATGCAAATTTTGAGGTGAAGCAAGGAGGACGTGGACCATCAGAGCTGAACAGGGTACAAATCTGTTTAAAACAGAGTAAATGATGGAATGGATAAAGTCTCTCGAAGACTTTATTAAATGTAATCTGCCACATATGTATGCATGTAGAGAGAATTAGGGACAGTTGAGTGATTCATAGAGAGGATTTGATTGGATCCTTTTAGTGTCTGATCCAATGTGTTTTATAAATGATGAACTTGCGTGTTCAATGAGAGAAAGAGAGATAGGAGAGAAATAGATAACGATTTGTAAACAAAGTGTTCAAAATGTAGTCGAGAGGAGAACTCATTCTAAGGTTGAAATGCCTTAGATCCGTAATCATATTGTGTTAATATAAAAGTGTTCTTTATGTTGATATTGTGTGCGCTTGTGTGTTATCGTATAGATAGTTTGAATGTTCAGTGTTCCAGGTTTTGATCGACCATCGATCATTGAAGGATCGATGGCAATCCAAAGATATCGATTAACTGTTTATATGAATGTCGTGTGTTAATAGAATATGGTAGAAATTAGTGTTTTAACACAGAATCCATCAACAAGTGGAAGATCAATGACGTAGGTGACAAAGAATGAGAACCATCGATCGTTTAGATCAACGGTCATCACACGGTGGAATAAGCGGAAGTTAATTCGCGAGAGAAGTGGTTTCACAACAGAAGATGGTATTTCGGGCAAGGTCGCAAGTGGTAAGTGGTAAAAGGGAATAGTCACCCGATTCCACTTAGCGGAGGACAAGTAGCAGTGAGAAGGAGAGCGGAAACTGCTTTATTGGGCGGTTAATCCTCGTGCTTGTTGTCTAACCGAAATCATCGTGGACCATTCGATCCACGAAGTATAGATCAATGGTGGAGGATCTGTAGAGCAAGTTTGTTGATCAGTTGAATCAACAACCGTCGGATCGAAGGTCGGGATCTAATTGCTGATCGCAAATCGAAGAGGCGAGTGCAACGGATAGTGGGAATTACGATACATGATGGGCTGATTAAGCGATGCGACGATAACCATTAGATGGAAGAAAGAAATGTATGGTGAAGCATTAGCCGATCGGAGTTTGGAGGAGTAGAGCAGTTGAAAAGTGAAAGATGAGCGAACCCGATGATAATTATGAACTTGGTTTTATAATATTTGAAGTTCGGCTAAGTGTTTTTGAGTCGGGGTTTCCCGTGTATCTTGTGTATATTCATTAGTTGTATGGTCTCGGATTTTAAAGGCTTAAGGCCTAAATAAATGCTTTCGATAGGTTTGTGGGCCATAACCCACAGGCCTCAAGATCGAAATTTGTAAATGAAAGGGATTTTTCCTTACCCCAAAATCTCTTTTCATCAAGATACAATGATGTGTATCTTAAACAAAGAGTGCTAGGTTATTTTATTAGTAAATTTTCCATTGTATGTTGCTAGGTTTTTCATGTTGCATCACATGTGGTTGGTAGAGTTATTGTATGGAAAAGGCAATGATGATTACAGATTGATGCAATGAAAAATACAATGGAAAAGATTATTTAGTTACTTTCTATCTTCAGGGTATTACAAGGTCGAGAGTGAAGTCTTTATTAGGTTGGAGCCTATAAATACTTTAGGGTGGAAAAGTGGTGCAAGGTGGAGATTGAAACCTCCTTTAGGTTGGAGCTTGAGAATACTTCAGGGTGGCAGGGTGGTCCTGATATATACAAGTAGGAAGCCATTGCATCTTGTAAAATGTAATATTCATGCCTTTTCTCATGTCTCCATAAT
Source organism: Pinus taeda (assembly GCA_000404065.3). NCBI lineage: Eukaryota > Viridiplantae > Streptophyta > Pinopsida > Pinales > Pinaceae > Pinus > Pinus taeda. Next base: position 38,819 of record APFE030113118.1, read on the forward strand.
TGTTGGGAATTAGAACGTCTTTAATGTCGTCGGAGCCCAACTCTTCGAGAAGACTATCGTTTGTCGATGACATCATGAAAATTGCAGAGTTGATGATAATTAGGAGTTGGACTAGGTTAGGGTATTTTTGCGCCATCTAGAAGGCAACGAAGCCACCTTAGCTGTGCCCCACCACGATCACACTCTACACCCCAAGATATTCCACCATACTCTTCATGCACTTCGCTTGGAAGAGCTTAGTGCGCTCAAAGTTGGTGGTGGTGGAGTTCTCGAGGAATATGAGGTTCGGAATGAGGAGATCGAAGTGCTTCCCAAGCTCACAAATTTGGGTATCCCATCCCAAGAAGCCGTGTCCTCGAAAACCGTGAATAAGGAGGATAGTTGGTCTTTGATTCCCCGGTACAGTATATGAATTTGTATTGTTGATCTGTAACACCCAGCAGTGCAAAGAGGTGCCATTGTTCAACTCTATATTATTTGACTTGAAACCCTTAGAGATCGAGTGAGATTGCTTCTTCTTTCTCATGAATTCTATAACACTAAATCCAAATATTCCTCTCATTTTGTCTCCTACCAATAGCTTTAACTTAACAATTGGAGCGTGAATTTAAAAATGGATTTAATAATGAATTTCTCTAATAATGAATTTAAAGGCAGATAAAGGAAAAATACACAATTAAACTTTTCTTCATAAAACTTTTCACATATACAATTATGATCTTATACATCTCAGGTATATAAAGCCATAACTTGTTAAATATGAAATTATGTTATTTCTAATTTACTGCACTCAACTCCACTTCAATTCCAGTTAACTTTTTTTATACAGACTCATATTAAATTAATTTTTTCACAATATAAATTAAACTTTTATCTCAAATTATTTCACACATTTGATATTTCCAAATATAAATTCAACTCCAAATAACTCAAATCAACTCATACTCTTAATATAAGCTTCACTAAAATAATTACTATATTTCTTAATATAAGCTTCACTAAAATAATTACTATATTTCTAACATTATCCCGTTTTGAAGAAATTTGTAAACCCAATAAAATCCAATGGTAACTTGTTTCTCATGCCAGTTCTTCTATTTCTGATTAAGTATTGAAAGCTTGCACGATTTAATTAAAATGAAAATCACGGAGTTAGCAATAGCCATCGATTGATGCGAATGCGTGTAAGCAAATGTGAAAGATGGGCAGTAACGGTAACTTGTACGAATTTATGGAGATTTAACCCAAACGTGTTGCCTCTCTAACTAAACCAATTGTGTATTTCCCTTTTTTAGTGAGAGAATTTATCATAACTTTGTTGTTAAATGAGTGAGAGGATTTATCATAACTTTGTTGTTAAATGAATAATGCTAGTTAATTTATTATTGTTTGTTATTTATGGAAAATTAGGCCTTTTAAAATTACAAAATATTAGTTTGGAAGGAGGAGGCTTACAAAATATTAGTTTGGAAGGAGGAGGCTTCCATCTCTGACAGAGAACTTTATTTTTAGAACATTAAACTATTTTTTTGTCTAAAAACACTAATTATTTATTTAAGTAAAAGCAATTTTAAAACATATTC
>APFE030113118.1:41171-63211 GCA_000404065.3 Pinus taeda
ATTGAATTAATAAAAGAAAATAAGCATAACAATATTTATGGTTAGTTTTTTTTTATGATGGAATCTAAATGTAACAAGTTTTCCAACAATGTCATTAAATTTCTCAAAGTAGAGGATTTTAGAGTATTCAAATAGGTCTTGAAAATAAATTCCAACTATAAAATGCATAATTATATATATCTAGAAGTGTTTTAGCCCAAAAATCAAGTGCACTCTAGTTCTATAAAACACTTTCCAATATAATGTTTTAAATAAAAAATAATAAATACATAAGTGAATATACATATATGGTTATATATAATTAAAAGCATATTACATTAATAATCTCACTCAATCTCACTCATTGTACTAGCTCAATTCATTTTCACTATAATTTGTGTGTATATTGAATTAATAAAAAAAAAGTAAACATACAAATAATTTTAGTTAATTTTTAATTATAGAAACTAAATGTAACAAGTTTTGCAACTTGGTCATTATGTTGATAAATTCCAATTGTGAGGGAAAATAGAAGAAAATGTAATATGTCAATTATTGGATAATGTGTACACGGACAATCTTGACTCACACTCAACTAAAGTAGCTTTGGAGGATTTCATATGTTTTTCAAAGTAGTGAAGTTTTTAAGAATTAATATATATGTGAATAATAATAATAAAATAATAATAGAAACATAAATGGATATATATATTTGGTTAGATTTAAGTAAAAACATATTACATTAATAATCTCATTTTGATTGTGCTAGCTTAATTCTTTTTAAAGTAAAGGTAATTAAAATCTCAAAAGCTCATATATTTACCTTTTTAATATTTCAATATAATACTTAAATAAAAAATTGAATATTCATGTAAAAGAGAGCACATATTTCAATATAATACTTAAATAAAAAATTGAATAGTCATGTAAGAGAGAGCACACATGTGTGTTCTGATCATACTAAAGTATTTCAATTCCTAAAAGGAATATAAAATCGGGCCATAAATAAAATATTTCATTATGCAAGGCTAAATGATATTCACGTTTATTTAAAAGTACATTAATAAAACAATGACATTTTAATATGGACAATGTGGTATATAAATGAAATATGCCAATTTCCATATTAAGTAGAATATTTCAATGTCAACTATGCATATATGTAGCAATTAAAAAATTAAATTCTTATGGCTAAAAATTGATTCCTCTTTCAAAGCAGTGAAGTTCATAAGACTTTACATATAAGTGAATAAAAGTAATAAAATAATAATAAAAACATAAGTGGATATTCATATTTTGTTAAATATAATTAAAAACATATTATATTAATAATCTCACTCCGTGCTAGTTCAATTAATTTTTTATATTGCAATCCGAATATGAAGATGCGGTAAAAATATTTCACTTTCACTCTCATAATCATAAATAAGATATTTCGATGTCTATCTATTATATCAACTCTACTAAAAAATAATTAAATGAAAAAAGTTCATATATTTATCTTATAAATTTTTCATTATAAGGCTAAATAAGAATTGATATTTATTTTTAACTATATATTTTAATATAACTTGAGAGAGCAGAGAGAGAGTGAGTATCTGTGATTTTTTTTATAATACTAAGGTATTGGAATGCCTATAAAGAATATAAAATCAGATCATAAATAAAATATTTCATCATGTAAGACTAAATGATATTCACATGTATTTAAAATTATATTGATAAAACAATAATATTTTAATATAAACAATGTGATATATAAATGGAATATGTCAATTTCCATAGAAAGTAAAATATTGATATAAGCCAGTCATATATATAGCCATTAAAAAATTTAAATTCTTAGCACTAAAAAATGATTTATCTTGGCCTTTGATAAATTTAAGATGATATAAAAAAATCTTATTTTTTTATGAGGCCTTGAATTAATAGTGATTGCGTCAATCTTAATTGGTCATTATTCAAATTTTCCATTAACATTAATCTACAATATATATAAGGACAGTGGAGTATGATCAACAATAACATCACTATGAGCACAATAATGTACATCTAGTTTGACAACGAGCGATTAGGGTTCAGAGCGATTAGGGTCCAGAGATTTTTCTGTCACGGCACAAATTGTGCCCCTCTGAATCGCTTAAGACGCTGAACCAAGGACCCAGTCGTGCATCGGTGCGGCAAGGTTTCAAGGGACGCAAATGGACTCCACGGGGGGGGGGGGGGGGCGTCAGAGCCCTCCCCAGGTGCAAAAAATCAGCTGCACGGCCCTGAACAAGATCTAGTTTTTGGATCTTTGAACAAGGAAATTCTGAACCAAAACAAAACGCATCAGCATGGTAGCAAAATGACAGAAGGGCGAACGGATCAACACAATGCCGCATATGACACTGGGGCGAATCAGGGGGAAACCCCGAAAGTCACCTCTGCAACATGCAGACCCATAGCCAAAGAGAGACCCAGAATCGAGTTGCCAGGACACAAAATAGACAAGAGAATTGAATACATGAGGGATCATGCCCTAATCGGGAAGTTCATAGGGTTTTGGCTGACAGAAAGGGCTTTATATGGTTGGATTGAGGCGAAATGGAAACCCAAGGGAGATGTAACCTTGCAGCGCGGGCCGAAAGGCTTCTTCACCGCGATTTTCTTCTGCCTGGAGGACAAATACAGAATCCTAGGAGAGGGACCCTATTTTTTCAATTCAGTGGGTCATATCTGAGGGATTGGATACCGAGATTCAACCCGGATAAGGAAGATCTCACCTGGGCGCCGGTTTGGATCCGACTGTACTCGCTTCCAGACGAGTATTGGGACGAGGATATCCTCAAAGACATAGGAAATGGAATAGGGGAATACATCAGAGCTGCAGAAGAAACAAAGAAACGCATACACATCTCCTATGCTCGCATATGCATTTTTATAACACTGAATGAAGCCTTGCCAGAATCGATAAGTCTCTTTCATCGGGATGAAGAGTGGATTCAACCTCTGGATTACGAGCACGTCCCCTTTCGATGCAGAAAATGCCATGCTCTAGGGAATCTCTTTCGGGATTGTCCACTAAATGTCAAACCTGCTTCCCCTGAATCCACTGAAACCCCAGCCCAGGATGGCTTCACAAAAGCCCCTAACAGAAGGCGTGCTCACAAGAAGCCCATGCAATAGCACCAAGCCGCAACAAATGAAAAACCAAGGACCAGCCACAAAGAATAGATTTGAAACCCTATCGCGAACCGATGAGGACCAACCCTCGCCCTCTGTAGAAGCCTTTGCTCCCTCCTCCTCATCCTCCCTCCTTCCACCTTTTGCCTCCTCATCCAAACAACCCCCCCAACCCCCTCTCAACACTCCGGCCATTCATTCAGATGGAATCACAGAGATGGAAGGGAAAGACAAGGCTATGGATATTGATGGAAAATTAGAGCCCCCACAAAGCTTAGAGACAGCTCAAGATGGAAGCAATCAAGTGCAAAGAATGGAAGAAGAACCAGAGAGCATCGATATGCATGGACTAGACATCATAGAGCTAGAACTGGCCTGCAATAAGAAGGCTTACGACAACATTCTAGAGGATCAACTCAACAAGCTGGAAATGGTTATCTCCAGAGCCTTCCACCAAAATCAATTGGGCATACAGCCTGGCAGCCATTGGGACGGCTATCAACTCCCAAAAGAATCCAAGAAAAGAGGAAGAAAAACGGATCTCCAGTGAACGATTGAGATAGGGAAAATACTAGTAGACTCGGGCAGGTATGCTAAATTGACGAGGTACTACAAACCCTCCATCAATAGTTAACTATGAAGCTAGTATCATGGAATGTTTGAGGGCTCAATAGCCCTAGCAAACTTAGAATGTTAGAAAACATGATTAAAATGGAAAAACCTCAAATGTGTTTTCTGCAAGAAACCAAATGCAATAGCTCCACATTAGATAGCATTTTTGCCAAGGCCTGGCCAGGGTGTCGAACGGCAGTGGTGGACGCCTCTGGAGCCTCAGGAGGGTTGGCTATAGCTTGGAATTCACAGGCGATAGCTCTTTCAGATCTGCATGCCTCCCATTATATCATCCAGGCAGCTTTTCATATGCTAGGTACAAATATCCATGGCAATCTCACAAATGTGTACTTCCCACAGGACTCAGGAAGTAAAATGGCCCTTATGGATACTATAGAGGCCTTGAACAATAACAGAAGGCACCCACTCTGGATAATAGGTGGGGATTTTAATATGATCACCAAGCTAGAGGAGAAAACTGGAGGGCGCAACAGAATGGACCCTGAAAACTCTCACTTCAAGGACTTCATTCAGAACTCCTCACTCATAGATATGCCTTTTGGCAATGGAACTTTCACCTGGAGCAATCGCAGAGCAGGCAAGCATCAAATCGCCTCCAAATTGGATCGCTTCCTCATATCAGACAATGCCGTTCACTTGGGAGGAGACTTCTCAGCAGCTATTCTTCCTCACACTGGCTCGGATCACTGGCTGATCGCCCTTCAATGGCAAAGACTCGGCAATCCCACTAGAAGACCCTTCCGCTTCGAAGAATTCTGGCTCACGCATCCTTCGTTCAAAGACATGGTCAAAAATACTTGGACAACCTTCACCCCACTTGAAGGATCTAAGATGTTTCAGCTCCAACAAAAGCTCAGGTTTTTAAAAGGTCATTTAAAACAGTGGAACAGGGAGACCTTTGGTAACATCTTCACAGCACAACAAGAAAGAAACAAGGAATTGTTGGCTCTCCAACAAAAGATAATAATAGAGGGGCATACTGAAGCAACGCTGGAACAGGAACGAAACATCCACAGCAAACTGGAGGAAAGGCGGAAACAGGAGGAAATATACTGGACGCAAAAATCCAGAATAAGATGGCTGAGAGAAGGTGAACGAAATACCAAATTCTTCCACAAAACCACTATTCAGTGAAGAATGCACAACAGTATTCCCTTCATTCAAACTCAGGAAGGCGCCAAAATAGAGGAACACGAGAAAATTGAGGTGGAATTCCTCAATCACTTTGCTCAAGTCCATACAGAGCCTGAAGGAGACAAGCGCCCGGCTATTGAAAGAATAAACAAAAATGTGCCAGAGATTATCACAGAGAAGCATAATGAACTTCTCCTACGCCCCATTCTAATGCAGGAGGTGGACGATGCAATGTCTTAGCTAAAGGAAGGTAAAGCCCCGGGGCCAGACGGTTTCACCACAACTTTCTTCCACACTTTTTGGGATCTGATAAAGCACGAGGTCTGGAAAATTGCAGAAGAATCAAGAACGCTCCATTGGCTGCTCCCATCGCTTAATACAACCTTCATTGCGCTCATCCCAAAAGAGGAAGATTCTATCACCCCTGATAAGTACAGGCCGATAGCTCTTTGTAACATCATCTACAAAGTTGTCTCTAAAGTGATTGCAAACAAGCTCAAGCCCCTCCTGCCCATGCTCATATCCCTAGAACAGTCAGGCTATGTGGAAGGGCGGCAGATCATGGACGGAATTCTTCTCATGCACGAGATAATTCACTCCCTAAAAACCACAAAGCAGGCAAGTATGCTCCTTAAACTGGACCTCTATAAGGCTTTTGATAAACTAAGCTGGAATTACATTTAGCACATGCTCATTGCCTTTGGTTTTTGCTCAATGTGGGTTCGATGGATTATGAGCCTAGTCACCTCAACTCAATTCTCCATCCTTGTCAATGGCATCCCTTCTCGACCCTTTAAACCAACTAGAGGGATTCGGCAAGGTGACCCCCTTCCCCCTTTCTCTTTGTCCTAATGGCTGAAGGACTGGGGTGTCACATAAAAAATGCACTTCTCTCTCATCAGCTTAAAGGCCTCTCAGTCCATAACACCCCTGCCAACTCCCACCAGCAGTTTGTCGACGACACTATGCTCTTCGGATACCCTTCAATCTAGGAAGCCTCTCGCTTCAAAGCCCTGCTTAATGACTTCTCAGAAGCCTCGGGCACCAATTTCAACTGCTCTAAGTCTCAGATCTTCTTCTTTCACACTCCTCCCTCGGTCAAGACAGCAGTGGCCCGCATCTTAGGATTCCCCTCTGCTCCCCTCCCCTCCAAATACCTAGGTACATTGCTCACTGCTTCAGCCATAAAGCACTCCACCTGGCAATCTCTTCTGGAAAAGCTTGATTCTCGCCTAAACCTCTGGACTCACAGAACCTTAAATCTTGTCAATCGAGCTGTGCTCATCAAATCAGTCCTTCAGGCGATGCCGCTCTACATGTTCTCTATCCTAGCAACGCCGAAATGGGTACTTAAAAAAATAAGAAACCTTCAGCGTTGCTTCCTGTGGGGCGGCACGACAACCAATCGCAAATGGGCCTTGGTTAAATGGGCCACTGTCTGTACGCCCAAAGACAAAGGGGGGCTGGGACTGAGAGACCCCGCGCATAGAAACACCATCACGGGGGCAAATATTTGGTGGCAATGGGTCACTAATCCAGATAAACCCTGGGCCAAACTTTGGACAGCCAAATATGCCAACAACAGACCTCAGGAGGAACTCATCAGGTTCACTCCCAACGACAAGGGCTCACTAATGTGGAATGCTGCCAAACAATACTACCAACTAATACAAAGGCACAGTTTCTGGGAGGTGAGGAACGGCAGCACAACTCGCTTCTGGACAGACGCGTGGAATCAAATGCCAAAAATCAACAGTATTTTGTTCCTAGATCCAGCCCCCATCAGGCAGGAGTAGCGGCAGGAAACAGTTCAACAGTATTGGCTACAGGGGGAGGAGCATGGCTTCAGGCAATGGAAATGGGGCAATCAGCTAATCCACAATATTGACATTCAAGATGCTGAGCCGCTAGAATTGGAGCTAAGAAAAAGAAACATCAGATACAATGAAGGCAACGACATCCTTCGATGGGGATACCAACCAAAAGGAACCTACTCTCCTTCAGAAGCGTACAGAATAATAAACATCAACACTACTCCTTCCGACACTATCTGGCGCAAAATATGGGAGCTCGATTCCTGGCCTAAAATCTCACACTTCTTATGGCTGGTCGGACACAAAAGGATCCTTACTTGGGATAAACTAAGAAGAAGAAATTTCCAGGGTCCATCCTACTGCCATAACTACAAGCGCAGTGAGGAAACCCTTCAGCATCTCTTGGATGACTGTCCCCTAGCTAATCAGCTATGGGAAAAAGCGAGCTTCAGATGTCAAAGACGCTGCAGGCAGGAGAACAACATAATCAACTCTTTAAGACAATGGCCCCAGAGACCATACAAAAGTGAGTTCCTTAATCGGCTATGGCACATCATCCCGGGTCTAATTCTCTGGAGCGTCTGGAAGGAAAGAAACAAACGAATCTTCAAAAACCAATGCTCCCAAACTGAGGACATTTGGAAAAGGCTATGCAGGAATCTCCAAGAAACCCTGATGCTCCGTACATGGTCGCAGGAGGATCTTCCCTCACAAGCCAATGAGAAAAGTATCCTCGACAATTGGCAACTGGTTCTACCACATGAACTTCAGAAGCATGACAGGGCCAAAAACAGCAGCATCAACACTTGCAAGTGGCAGGCTCCCCCAAAGAATTCCTACAAGCTCAACTTTGATGGTGCCTCTAAGGGCAACCCTGGCACAGTAGGCTTTGGAGGAATCATAAGGAATCATGAAGGCTCTCCCTTGCAGATTTATTTTGGAAACATAGGTTGGGATACTAACAACTCAGCTGAGTTGGAAGGTCTCTGGCAAGGACTCACTCTCGCAAGGCAACTCAACCTTCAGCCCCTAGTCGTGGAAGGAGACTCCCAGATCCTCATAAACATGGCAAAGCGCCTACAAAATGGATCTCAAGCAAATAAAATCGCCACCAGTTGGAGACTTGAAGCTAGGTTGAAAGAAATTGAACACTTGCTCCGCAGTAACAGAGTCATCTTGTTCATGCACAGAAAAAGGGGAGGGAATAAGGTTGCTGACTTTCTGGCCAACATAGGAGTAGAAAATGCCAGTACCCTTAACACTGGCAACACCAGCATAATCTCTAACTTTGATCAGGCTCAAGAATGTGACAGACTGATCCAAAGTGAGGCAGCTGCCCCGGATGCGGGTGATGGGACGTGCGATGGAGAGGAGCCACATGGTATACATGGGCTGCCTCGTGTCCAAGCTGAGCATTGAAGTTGCCCTTCGCCGCCATGGACAGTCGATACAATGCGGCAGGCATTCAATGCGACTTATGATAACATGGATCGACTGCAACTTGCAGCTGTGGAGTATAGGCGCCAAGGGAATTGCTGGACTGTTTTTAAGGACGAAGAGCCGAGCCATGGAGAACATTTTGTTGTCCGATGCATCATCCCTCAGGCTTCTAATCCTGTGGGCAGCGTTAGTGCGTTCAGTTCTGGTGGTAGTTTGGGTACTCTTTAGTGGTGGTTCTGGACTGCGGGGCGCTGCAACAATTCCACTCCTGCATTCATCTCAGCCCCTGCAGCCCCTGTAAACATGTATCGAAGAAGGGGTCCAGCCCGCGGAAGACCGGCTCGCCCTCCAGCCTCGCGACCACGTGTTTAGTGTTGCCGCTGCCAGTGTCATAGGGGAATTCAGGCCACCCCCATACAGGCAAGCCAGTTCATGGACTCAAGTGGTCCTAATGCTGAGCCAGCCCCTGCACCCGCCTTTGGGTCTGCCATTTTCTCCTTTGGCTGCACGCAGGAACGACCTCGCATTAACGCGCATGTATCAGTCCTTTTTCTTGAGGAAGCTTAGGACGAGGCTGGAGGCACGAGCAGTGGGGAGAGAACTCCAGGGGGAAGCCTGGGCGCGGAAGAAAGGCTACCTGCGGAGGAACCTGGACAAGCTTCCAAAAGCCCTCCGGCTCAGGAAGCAACGACCTCCAAGGCGGAAGTTGAGGAGGACTGGGAAACTTTGTGAGAGAGATATGGCTGGTGTGAAGTGGTGGAGGAAAAGCCTCCCGAGTAGCCCTTTGCTGAACCGCTTCCTCCGCACTCGGCGATGGTCTGGGTATGTTGTGGCTCTCCCTGGTTTTGATTATGTTCATGGCTTTGTTTTATGTTTTCTCTGGCCTAAGTCCAATTCAAAGTATGCTATGGCCATGTCTATTGAAACCCCAACGAGGGATTTTGTGTTTTTCTCTTGTGGGCAGTCTTAGTTAATTGTCGGGCCCCTGCGTGGGCAGTTTCAGTCAATGGTCGAGCCCCTGCGTGGGTAGTTTCAGTCAGTTTTGAAGCCCCTGCGTGGGCGGCTTTAGCATGATCGAATTATGGCTGGTGTTTCAAAGGCCCCTTTTTGGATATCGTTCCAAGGCCCCTGCGCGGGCAGTTTCAATTAATTTTCAGGCCCCTGCGTGGGCGGTTCTAGTCGGGTCGAAGTCTGGTTGGTGTTTCAATGGCCATTTTGGGTCTCGTCCTAATGCCCACAGCGCCATTGTTGGACTTGGGCACTCTGATATCCTGAATGTAAATTTCACCCTGTACATAATATATTAGATAGCTTTACTGAGAAAAAAAAAATCTACAATATATATAAATATATTTATATTCATTTTATTAAATTTAAATAAAAAATATCTTAAAAATAATATTTTCAATAAATTTAAATATAAAATATAATAATCTACAATGATTTTTCGATGGGGTGATTAACTAAGCTAATGACGATACTGAACTAACACATGGGAATTCATGAACACCACTTTGCCGAAGGCGCGAGGACCGACCTCCCCATCCTCTCAATGAACCTTGTGTATGGGAGATGGTAATGTAACTTGTGTGAGACCTCAATCAATCTTGAAACTAGTGGGAGGTGGCTTCCGTCGACAATTTATGGAGGGTGGCGAGGTTTGCTGTCAGACATTTCGGGTTTAGTCATCTTATGGTAAATGTAGTTTGAGCTTTGAGCAAGGGAGTGGCTGTTTCCGAGGGTACCTTGTTTGGGAGAGGTGGCGGCTTCACCGCCGGCGTCCCCTTCTTCGTTTATGGGTGTGCATGCTTGTTAATTTCCAATTTGGTATTTGGTTTATGGTCATCACGTGCAGGGAAGGATTCGAACTTTTGGCTTTGGATTTGTTTTGCTCATCCTATTGGCGTTTGGTAGCATCCCCTCTGTGCTGGAGAAAAATTTGGCTCGCTGCCTTCAGTGGTCCCCTCCCGAGGTCTTGCAAGGTTAGGCAGTGTCTGTGGAGGGTGTGTGTTGGATTTTGGGTGGTTTGGTTAGCGAGGGTCCTATTGAGGGAAAGGGATTGTGAACTGTAGACCTAGGTCCCTATTGTTGGTTTGGAATTGCGGTTCTTTGCATTCATCCTGGGTTGGTTGGTTTTGGTCCTACCGGTAGGGGTGAGGCATTTCTCCTCGGTAACAGTTGAGGTTTGTGAAGTCACCTGTTGGTTAGCTTCAACTCATCCTAGTGGTGTAGAGTCAGTCATAATGGGTCCAATTCCCCATTTGGATTTTTCCTCTTCGCACCCCACGAAGCCAACAACAGGGTGGGATGATTCACTACGATGGTTCGAGGCGATGAGGGAAGGCTTGCAATTTGGGATGCGATTAGAGAGAAGATTGTTGTTTAGAGCACTGTCGTGATTTGATTTAGTTGGTACTTGAACGCTTGGAAACCTTAAAGCGGGTGAGGCTGTAGGAGCATGTAGAGCTCATTTCCACTTTGAACAAAATGTAGTGGTGGTTTGACAAGGCCAAAATATATTATCTCAGAAAGTAGAGAAGTTGGAGGCTTGGATGGCCCACTTCAAAGAGCATATTCAATGTCCTTCACTCCTCCTCCTACTCCTCCAGGAACAACTCTAGACAACCCAACCTCCATCACTTCTGATGATTAACATGGTTACTGGGGTTTTACTTGTTTTATGTGTTTACTGGTGCTTTTGGCCTCCTAAGTTGTGGACTATGTTTTTAGATATTTTTCTATTTCTTTGTCATATGTTGATCGCAGTAGTCAACAAAGCTGGTTGGGGTGAGACTACTTGTATTTTGCTATTGTTGTACCTCTTTTTGGAAGAATGAATAGAATCTTTTTTTTTTTTTTACTAAGGCAAGAGCGGATCCTTCTATTCAATTAAAAGAGAAATAGTATACAAAAGGCGTTCATACTGGTGAGGCCCACCAAAATGACAAGCCTATCCCAAACCATGGTCCCAAGATGACAAAGCGAACCCAGGGACGCGTGCCCACCCAACCAAATGAGCAGTCCAAAACTAACCATTAGACCTATGCTAAAGATCCAGCGGATGAAAAACATATCGAGTGGCCAACAAGCACACTGTTTAACACACAAAATGGACCCGATGAACCCAATAGACCATAATTTATAATCATATTAGGTCCATTTTTAACATAACCATCTTTCACTTTCTCCCCCGAATTCCGCTGTTTGTGCTTGATTCCAGAGAGGTTGTGCAAACAGCTCGAAACATAACCTCTGTTTCAGACCCACCAACATGCACATTTAATCCTGGTTGTGGATTGACCATGCTTGATCCAATGGTTAAGGATCATATCGTTCGGACTAAAAGCACCGATAATTACTGCGCGATGAGGGCGGTAATTCCTCCCCACCCTTAGCCACGTGTTGTGTGGTGAGTGGAATTTCTCCCGATTGTGAAAAACAGCTTTCGGTTTGATGAGCATGCGATAAATTGGAAACCACTTTGAGGGCGGTAAAGCTACCATAGGAGTAAGAGCGGGGGTATTGTGTCTGCCACGAAAGTCTGGACTCGAGGGAAAGGTCTAAAGGAAGATGAAGATCCCTCCTTCTAGCCGACCCCTTGAGACTTCTGGTTTTCTGTTGCCAACGTAGACTTGTATCCCAAAAGCGACCTCACTAATGTCAAAACATTGCATAATAGTCAACTAGACCACGTCTCTGTGGCTCTATTACGGAACACCTTTTTGTCCTCATCCGCCTGATCAAGACACTGCTCCTTTAATCTATTCTGAGGCATCTCTTGCCAACTCAACTTGACCCTGCTTTTGGTACAGAGCACTCCTTGATTGGCCAGAATGTTCGCCAATTTATTTTTTGTCTTTCGTACATGAGTGAAACTCACAGTGCATAAGTCTAGGAGGTAAAACTTGATCCTTTGAAAGACCTGAAGCAGCCTCCAATGTCTTGAGAATTTTTTCGGCTATGTTCCACAGCAGATTATTTTGACTGAGTTAATGATCAACTCAGAATCAGCTTCAATAATAATATTCTGGAGATTATCCTACTTTAGGAAATCTAAACACTGCTCAAGAGCTATTAATTCTTCCATATTGTTTGTAGCTCTTCCCAAATGGCAATGGAAAATAAAAAGGATACAACCATTTTCATCCTATAACACTCCTCCAAAACCAGCCATACCCGGGTTGCCTTTTGAGGTCCCATCAATGTTGTATTTCAGAAAACTCTGAGGGGGAGGATGCCAGTAATCTGGCTTATTTTCCAAATTCATAACCTTCCTATCCATGCCCTGTGCTATAAGCCCCTACACACCCTGTTGTGTAGGTAAATCCCCTCTGCGGACAAAGGCAATCCCTCTAGCCTAAATGGGGTCTAGCAACAATCAAACAACGCTAACACGCAGGTTCCTAATTGCAAAGTAAAGGCCAATGATGAGAGCCTACCTCGAATCCAACGCTAGTATTCGTAGAAGAGTCATTGCTTCCGTTCTTTCGCTTCAGCTCGTCACAATCCTCACAATCCTCGTGAACAGACACTTGCACATGCAAAGAACAAGACAAATACAAGCATAAAATCCAAGAAATGCAACAATGTATCAGTCAGAAAGGATACAACTCAGACATCATTATAAAGACACATGAGTGGAACCATAATGATAGTCGTCTATTATTATTGATAAACAAAAGAGAATACAACCAAGTTCTGACGTCAAATCCTCCTTTGGCTAGGTGATCAGCAACACATGCCTTGCAAAGCTTGTAGGGGATAGGGGAACAAGCCTCTCTCTCCTTGATTACTTGGACATGGATCTCCTCCTTAAAGATATAGCCTTATGGGGATGAACAAGGCCTCTTGTAACATGAGCTTAGCAATTCTCAGACTTTTGGGCTTAGATTTGGGAGCTTTGAAGAGTAGAATTACTAACTAGCTTGTCAAAGGTGAAAGAACAAGCTTTATAGAGGGAGGAGAGGAGATAAGATCATCCACAAGATTCATGGGATTGTCCTTATCATTAGGAAGCTTCCATGAGAGGTGGAGAACTACTTCCTTCCATGGAGATTCGAAGCCCAACTAAACTAACTCAAACTGGAATCAGTTCATGAATAGGTTAGGAAGAACCTTCGCAAGTTGGTTTGTTAAAAACTTTACCCAACTGGGTTGGCGCTAGTGCGACTCTGATATAGAGCGCCAGCTGGCGCGCCCTCTTTGGAGGATTTCCCTCATTGGCGTGAGTGATACACTGAGGAACAACGTCAATGGAAAAAGGGCTATATTTATGGGTATTTTGCAGAAGGTGTCTTCAGGGCATATGAAGTACATACTGAAAGGGATACAATGCAGGTGTTTTCAGGTTATGTCACTTCTCACAGGTCCCGGAATAGGTCCTCCAATGTGCGGGAGAAGAGGTAACAGGGACGGTGACAAAATACTGTGTAACACACCCAGTTGCCGAAGTATGTGCATTTCATTTTCTAAAGGTGGATTCTTTGGGGAACTTCGCACTATAATGCCAACCGTCTCCTTGAGTTATCTTAAGATTTGCTCAATAATGCGTTGGGGGGAGATTTTTACATTTTTGAAGATTCTATTATTCCTTTCTTTCAAGACATTCCAAATTATGAAGGCTGGAGTTAAAACCCAAGTTGAGCATAGAAACTCATAATCAGAGAAGTTTCGTGTCCAGTTATTTAGGGTATTGATAATGCTTTCTTTGTCCCTGTCTGTCTGTTGGAAAATTGTGGCAAAAGTATCCAATAGCTTGGAGGTGAAAATGCAGTTATTGAGAAGGTGCTCCATTGTCTCCTCTTATTCTTCACAGAGTTGGCATCTAGAAAGTCCCAGAACACCCCTTTTTCGAATATTTTTCCAAGTCAGAATTTTCTTGTGATATACTAGCCACATGAAGAGTTTAATTTTCATCTAACCTTGATGCCTCCATAGGTTTTGCCAAACCCTGTCTGGTACGTAGGAGTCCAGCTCAAGGAATATGCTCTTGGCATCCTTAATAGTGAAGGCACCTTCATTGTTGTTGCCCCATCTAAGTTGGTCATGCCCCTCTGAAACAAGAATCTTCCTTTGGTCCAACATTGTCAGTAGGTCATCTGCTTTTGCTTTCAAGGGGTTATCATCCCCGAATTCTAAATTCTTCTAGGTTCTCCATTTTTCTTCATTATTGGTTTGATCCCAAAAATATTTTACCTTGAGAAACCCTTTGGTATCCGTTTCTTTCTTGAGGTCCAGAAAGTCCTCTCTTAACAGTGTAGGTTCTTGTTGCCATTTATTCTCCCAAAACAGAGCAAGATCTCCTTCTCTGATTTCCCATAAGCTGTTTTTCTACACTAAGCCTCTATTCTCCTAGCCTTTATTCTAGATGCGGGAGCCTTTTATGATGACCGTCATCCTTATGTGATCATTATCTTGCCAAGTGCTGGCGTATTTTTCTTTCCAAATACTAGCCCACTGAGCCTTTGGATCTTTTGCCCAATGCCACCATAATTTTGCCCCTAAAACCTTGCTGAGTACATCTGGATCATCTAATCCAAGACCCCCATGGTTTTTCAGTTTGCAAATCTTATCCCAGGCTACCAAGGCCCATTTCTTTCTCTCCTCCCCCTTACCCCAAAGAAAGTCTCTTTGACTGGTTCTAAATTGTTGTAAAACTCCTTTTGGAGCTAGAAGTGCTGAAAGCATGAAGATGGGGATTGATTGCAAAACAGCTTTTGTAAGCACTAACCAGCCTGCCAAGTTTAAAGATCTGATAGTCCATTTCCTAATTTTATCCTGCATCTTATTGATCACCGGCTCCCAAATGCTTTTGTGCAAAGGTTTATCAGTTAGAGGAACTCCCAGGTACTTGGAAGGTAGGACCTCCCTTTGAAAGCCTAGAATTTTGAAGATATTTCTCTGAATAGCGATATTAGTATTAAAGAAAAAAAATCTTAGATTTGGAAAGATTTACCTCCATACGTGTGGCCATAGCAAAGTCACGCAGGATTTGTTTATTAACAAGAGCTTCTTTCATCGTGGGGACTCCTTGCAGCATAGTGTCATCAAAAAATTGTTGATGGGTCAAAGCCTGTCCCGTCTCAGAAAGTTGGAGACCCTTGACGTTACCCACTTCTTTCACATGCTTGATAGACTGCCCAAGTCCTTCCATCATGAGGATAAAGAGAAAGGGAGAGAACATATCTCCCTGTCTGAGGCCTCTAGAAGGAGTGAAAGTCTTGGAAGGAGAACCACTAACCAAAATTGAAAAGCTAGAAGAAGTAACCAGTGCCATAACCCATTGTACCCAATTATGATCAAAACCAAAGGCTAGAAGGACCTTCCTAATATAGGTCCAATTCAACTTATCATAAGCTTTGGCAAGGTCCAATTGCATAATCATTCATGCCTTCCTATTGCTTAACAATTAATGCACCACTTCATGTGCTTCAAAGATGTTATTGAGAATTTGTTTACCCTCCACATAACCTAATTGCTCCACAGAAACTAGAGTAGGAAGAAGGGGTTTGAGTCTATTGGCAACAACTTTGGATATTATTTTGTACACCACATTGCACAAAGCTATGGGTCTAAACCTGTCTGGAGTCTGAGCATTGTCCTGTTTGGGGATCAAGGAGATGAAGGAAGTATTGAGCACTTCAAATGGTTCTATTCATCCTGGAATCCTCCGCTACATTTAGAATATCATGTTTAACAATGCTCCAACAAGCTTTAAAGAAATCCACACTGAAACCATCAAGGCCTAGTGCTTTGCCATTCTGCATTTCTTTAACGACCTCACTAACCTCCTCTACAGTCACTGGCCTATTGAGATTGAAGTTATCCTCTCTTGATACTAGCCTAGGTATATGCCTTGTTAAGTCCTTGATAAAGTGAGCTCTGTCTGCAATGGTCTCCTTTGCTATACCTTGAAAGTGCAGGACTAACACAGTTTCTATCTCTTCATGGGAATTGAGAAGATGACCTCCCTCATCCTTGATTGAAGAGATCATATTATGGGATCTGTTTTCCATGGTGGAACTGTGGAAAAATCTGGTGTTTCGTTCCCCTTCTTTTAGCCATTGAAATCTAGATTTTTGTCTCCAAAATATTTCCTCTTGTTTACATAAGTTCTCCCAGTCTTGATGAAGTTTGGTGACTTGTTCATTTCTGAAGCTATCAAAGCCATCAGTGATAAGGGTTTGATTGAGTTCCTGCATTTTATCTTCAAAATCTTTTTTCGCTTCAAAAATATTGCCAAATTCATTCTTGTTCTAGTCTTTGAGTCTGAGCTTGATGTGTTTTAGTATTTTGTGGAGCAGAAACATTCTTGTTCCCTGGATATGCAGATCTTCTGTCCACCATCTTGCTATATTGCTGATAAAATCTAGGTGGGTGAGCCAGATATTCTCAAATCGGAAAGGTCTGTTCTTGGGGGTAGCAATGCCCTGTACCTCAATTTGCACAAGCCAATGGTCCGAGCCACTAAAGGGGAGAATTGTCCCTATCATTTCCTTGTCAGTGAATATAACGTCATTTGAAATTATGAATCTGTCTAACTTTGAGGTTACTTGAGACTCCCCTCCTCTCTTGTTGTTCCATGTAAAAAGGCCATTACTCGTATCAGTGTCAACTAGCTTCATATTATCTATGAAGGTTTGAAATGCTATAGAATCTTTGCTTAAAGTTCTTGTTCCCCATTTTTTTTTTTTCGAAAGTGATTTGATCATGCTGAAGTCCCCACCCATGATCCATGGAACTCCTGCATGTCTATCTCTTAGTTCCACAAGAGAATCTAGAAACCGGAATTTATCCTCTAGTCTTTGGGGGCCATAAACCTTCGTGACCAAATAAGTCTCCCTATCTCCCATAGGCTGAATAACCATTGATAAATAATTCCTAGATGCCTCAACATCTATTATGCCAATCTCTTGGGGGTTCAAATTTCTTTGATTTTTTGAATGGGACATTTAGTTTCCTATATAAAGATCATATCTGCAGCTTCTTGTTTCATTCTATTGCTAAGTATTCTTTGTTTTCTTTTACTACCTAGTTCTTTGATATTCCAATATGTGAACTTCATTATTAAAGATTTGTAAAGGAGTAACTGGTTAGGTCTTTCATCTTACCTGAATCTATCATTTGCTTTCCACATTCCATCAATAGCTCGTTTTGTTTTTTCCTGTCTCTTTTCTTTCCTGGGTTTCTAGGAGCTAATCCTAGTGCGGCTTTCATAGTTTTCACACCTTCGTTGCCCTGCCTTTCATTGTTTCTTTACCTTTCCAGTCCTTTAGCTTGAGTTTTCCATAGGAACAGCTGTTGTACTCTGTTGAACTCTTCTTGAGGTTATGAGTCTACCCCTCCCATGGTTCCCTGTTTCAAGAATCTTTCTAGATCTAGGTGTTCTCTATTAAGAATCTCCTGTAGTTCATTATCCTCCGTTTCCATCTCACTCTGGGTCATTTCTTGGTCCATCTCAAGTTCTCCATCACTCAGCATAGTCTCTTTCTGTTTATTAATATCTTGTGTTTGTTCCCTATCTTCTTCTTTCTTCTTATCCCCTGGGCTTCCTTCCATTACCTGATCTACTTTTGTTATCTCTTCCTCTTCTTCGAGAACTTTGAACCTGTTCAGACTGGCCTGTTGCCCTTCTGTTTGCTGTTGCTTTGCCCCCCTTTTGCCCCCTTTTCCTCTATATCCCACTTTGTGAAAGCTTTCAATATCTTTCATTGTGGTTTTTTTACTTATGTTCTCTATTTTACTGAGGGGGCAGTCTCTAAATAGGTGCCCATGCTCATGGCACCTGTGACATATGAAAGGAATATGTTCATAATCTACTGTTTGCACCCATTCTTCATCAAAAACTTCCAAGATGACCTCATCTGTAGAGCTCCCGAGAGATCGATCCCGACACATATTCGTGTGAAGGAAGTGTATTTTCTCCTTTTGGGGGCCTCAAAGGCTTTAACAA
The DNA here is from genome assembly GCA_000404065.3 of Pinus taeda. NCBI lineage: Eukaryota > Viridiplantae > Streptophyta > Pinopsida > Pinales > Pinaceae > Pinus > Pinus taeda. The sequence goes on from APFE030113118.1 coordinate 59,289, forward strand.
AATGCCCTAGCTTATTTCCTATGGCAGATAACAATTCTGTTTGCCAGTAATCAGGAGGTAGTGAGTAGAGTCTTACCCAGACCGGGACTGAAGTGAAAGTTTCTCACTCCGGGACAAAATTCATCATCCACGACCGCATGTAGAGGCCTGTTGCTGCGTAGAAGTAGGGTCCTCCTTCAAACACCCTATTTTTGTCCTCAATATTTGTAAAGACTACAGTGAAGAAACCCTTTGACCCAAGATGTAGGTCTATGCTTCCTTTTGGTTTCCAGTGGTATTTACTCCACGCTTGTAATGCATTTTCAGTGGGCCATAATCCCATGAATTTACAAATGATAGCATAGGTCTGCATGTGGTCCCTGTGCGCCCGCAGAGCAAGATCATTTAAAACTACTCTGAGAGTGACCTCAGCCTTGGGTTTACATGGCCCCTTCTGCGCCTTGTTTTCTGCTCTATGTTTCTTGTCTTCTTCCTCATTATCTTTTGTGCTGTTGTCCTCCCTTGGTTTGGAAGAATCTTGATCCTCTTCCATGTTCTTTTCCTTTCTCCTGAAAGCCCTCTGACAGATTCTATTGGTTTTTTACCTCAGCTGGTCACTGCCTGCCTGTAGGAGGGAGTGGAGCTCCCCCCTTTGCGCACCTCCATGGAGCTCAGAAACCTAAAACCCTAGCTCTTCGTCTGTGTCCTCCATTCTAAAAACACTAATTTATCTAAGAATGAATAGAATCTTGATTTACAAAAAAATATGTATTTAAAAACCGTCATATTAATAGATAAGAAACATCAGCAACATTTAACAATTAGTATTATGGTTGTGTTTACGGAGACAACAAATTTGCGTGAAAACCTGTGTTTTGTTCAAATTTGGTCATTTTTTTCCAAAAAATCTGATCATAAAAATGTTTGAATAGTTTTTTGATGGCGGAAAGAGATTCAAGTCAAAAACCCCACTCTTGAAGCTTAACAACTATAACCTATATTTCCCAAAATTTATATTAAATATTAATAAAATTTCTATTATTTTCCAAACAAAGTAAAAAACATATTAAACTACTCTTTTATCACTTTAATATAATTTCCCTCTAAGACATTGATTCATTAATTGTAACTTGGCCTTTCAACTAGCGGTTATAATTGCTCTTTCCAGCGTAATTCTTGACTTGCCATAAATTTTTTTATTCGTTATTATTGTCATTTCAATCATTACTTGTAATTTTCTCATAGATTTTGAAATTGACAATATTACGTTAACTACTGAACAACATCGTAGGAATCGTTTAATTTTTGATCTTATACCACTTTCGTATATTTTATTATTTCTATTTATGTGATGAGTATATTTATAATCTTAAACTTCTTAAATATATATTTTATATATTTAATTTTTTGAAATTATAATTCTTATTTATTAGTTTATAGAATATTAAAATTTGTAATATTATTTAAACAATCTTTTGAAATGCTTTATTAAATTGCAGGGTCATCTAATTATATTATTATATATATATATATAATATATATTATATATATTTTTTTTTTTTTTATTTTTTTTTTTTCTTTTTTTTTTTTTTTTTAAATTACGGAGACACAAAAAGTCACATAAAATATATTAATATGTAAGAACTGGAAGTCATATATATATATATTGAATATTATTTCCTACAGTTAATATGAAATATGAATTATTATTTTTTTCTCTTATTAGTTATCTATTATTCTAATTTTTATTAATAATATATCATTGATATTATTTTTATTTTCTATATCATAGAATTTTACACTATTTATTAATTTTATAAATATTTTTTTTAATGTTAAATATGAATTTTAACATAGTTAGATTATTAAAAAAATAAAAACATTTTAATAGAATGAAAAATTCCAAAGTGAAACCTAGTCAATAGTTATGGAACAATTTTATTTTTTAATAAAACTTTGTCTATGGTTTTATAGATAATATAGGTTAGAAATTATATTTTGACAATCCAAGTTAATTAAGTTGATTTTTGTATCTTATTAACTCTAAATTATCATTTTTCTTTATTATACTTTACATTTTATTAATCCAATGTTGACAATAATGTATTAATGTCTTACATATTGATGCAGGAGCATCCAACACCCTTAGAAAAAGGGAAGAATCCAAGCGGAGAGAGGAGAACGTGGACCAGCGACGCTGAACGAAGCGAGAAAAACAGAGGAAAGTCTGCTTTAAAACAAAAAAACAGATTTAAAGTAGATTTAAAGCGGATAGACTTCCTATTGTTAACAACCATGCACGCTTTTTGGAGAGCTTTCGGTTGGAGGAAAATCAGGAGAGGGTCGGATTGATCCTTCCTATCTAAGGCTTTTTATATAAATGTAATGTGATAGGGGTGGAAATATATATATATATATATCTGTTTGGTGAGGAAAATTGTGAGTGAGCAAGATGTAGTCGAGCGTGAGCTCGTTTCTAAGGCTGAAAGGCCTTAATTTGTAACTGTTTGTATAATATATAAAAGTCTGTTCAAGTGTTGTGTACGCCTGTGTGTATTTTATAAACAAGATAAATCCCGTATTGTGAGTTGTTGATCAACATCGATCACTTACAGGATCGATGGCGGTCTAATATCGTTTAACTGTTATATATATGGCGTTCCAAATATCATGTCTCTATTATATGTGATTGTTTGTTGAAGACATCGTACAATGCAGGAAGAAATGGATATCGAATTGTAAAATTCGATGTCAAACTGGTGATAAAGGCGTTGTTGAATTGGACCTTACGCTGATCAAGGAATAAACTGGAGTTGCGTTTAATTATAAAGGCGGAAGCTATGTTCATTATGAAGTTTGTGATTGGCCCATCGAGTCAGCAGTCGTTGAACAACGTTAAGAAGTGACCAGTGGAACAGTTAGTCAAAGGCAGTGGCAACGGGTGGAGTTGGGTGGATCGGCGGATTTGCCGATGTATATAGAGGCGCCCATATTATATCTTAAAATCCACGTATTGCTATGTATTGTATTATGGTTGAGCATGGGGTCTTAATACTTAGCACGTATATCATTTATTTGAAATGATTATGTAGACTCCTATGTATGGATAGCACGATTTTAATGAAGGTCCACGGCCATGAGTTAAAAGGTTTTTAGTTTAAACCGCGTCCGTTTAGGCTTGTGGGCCATAATCCACAGGCCTAGGTTCGAGTTTTTAATGGGTTTGGGTTTTTGGGCTTACCCCAAGATCTAATGCCGTCAGTTTGGTATCAGAGCAGCAAAAGATTCTGCGGAAGGAGGTACAGTTCTTAATGAAGTATAAATAGGTATGGTCTTTATATTTTGTGTAGGTAGCAGCAGAGGAAGGTGAGAAGATTGCAATAGCCTAGAGCGTTTACCAAAAGACCAAGTCCAGAGGAGAGCTTGGTGAGGTAAGAGGTAGCAAGGAGGACTTGCTGTTGCAGAGGTAGATTGCAGCTCAGAAGTTAAAGATATTACGAAGACCAGGAGAAGCATATGACCAGGAGGTCATAAATTTTTGTGCCTCGGGAGTCTGATGCAGGAGCATCCAGCACCCTTAAAAAAAGGGAAGAATCCAAGCGGAGCAAGGAGAACATGGACCAACGAAGCTGAACGAAGGGAGAAAAACAGAGGAAAGTCTGCTTTAAAACAGAAAAACAGATTTAAAGTAGATTTAAAGTGGATAGATTTCCTATTGTTCACAGCCATGCACGCTTTTTGGAGAGCTTTCGGTTGGAGGAAAATCAGGAGAGGATCGGATTGATCCTTCCTATCTAAGGCTTTTTATATAAATGTAATGTGATAGGGGTGAATATATATATATATATATATGTTTTGTGAGGAACATTGTGAGGGAGCAAGATGTAGTCGAGCGTGAGCTCGTTTCTAAGGCTGAAAGGCCTTAATTTGTAACTGTTTGTATA
>APFE030113120.1:1428-24839 GCA_000404065.3 Pinus taeda
AATGGGTTTTTTTTTTTAGCTTCTGAAACTTCGTAGAAACAAAGGTAAAGCGAAAATTCCACGATGGCCTATTTGTAGCAGTGAAACCCTAGAATCCAAAGGCTCTGATACCAAATGTTATGAACCTAGCTCACAAAAAGATAGAAAAAATAGATTAACAAATTCAAAATCATCCTCTTCGAGGGGAAACCTCCTTTAAATCACACAAATTAACAATTCTTGGACGATACATTGAAAAGTAATCCTTTATATATATAGGAGTCTAAGGGGTCACAATATAATCAAAGCTGACATAACAATAATAACATAAGGGCACAACAATAACAATAGTGGACTTCTACGGGGCATAATAATAACAATATGGGAAAAAAAATAGCAACAAGGGCTATAATTACAATAGTAATGGGGGAATCACTAGTATTATAGGGACCTAACATAATCTCATTGTAATTTACAATAAATCTCCTCAAGAAATTAGTTTTTTTTCTTGTAGACTTTAAAGTTGACGAATATTGGATGGGTGAAGAAACTAATGTATTTCCTTAACCTTCATGGGATCAACCATGATCAGTTTGTTCAAGAATATGAATCCCAAAAGTCAACTATAATTCACGACAAAAATAAATTTTGTGGATTCAACCTAATCTTAAAAAAATGACATCTTTCAAAAATATTTTGAATGTGACCAGGATGATTGGTTGTCTTATGAGAGTAAGTAGCAGGATAATCGAAGTAAGCTTATACAATAAGTTTAATGTTGTGGAAGGTGCATGAAATTCGCCCTAGAAAGTGGCCCCAACATTTTTGAAGCTGAAAGGAATTTTCTAATATAAAAACATGCCCCATGAGAATATGAAGGTTCTCTTGTGTTGATCTTCTGAGTGGATTTGTATCTAGTTGTTACGAAAAATACGTTCATGATGGAAAAAATATTACTTCCCACACATTCCTCTAGGATTTGATTAATAAAGGGAGTGGGAAAGTTATCTTTTGGATAAGCCTTATTAACATCTCAAAAATACATGAATCATTCCCTTTTTTTATTGATGGGAATGGGATTTGAAGCCCATTCGATGAGAGGAAAAATGTAGATAAATCCATATTTAAGTATCTTTTCCACTGCATCCTTAATAGCAATCACCTTCCTAATATTTATAGGTGAATCTTAAACCAATTAAGCTATGCCTTTTCATAGGCCTTGATTTCATGTTAAATGATGTTGGGCTTAATTCTAGGCATCTCCTCATAAGACCAAGTGAAAACATTATGAAACTCTTAAAACATATTAGTATAGATAATAAATTCATTAGGAGAGAAATATACACCTACGAATATGTTATCTATGATGTTGGGATTCCTACAAATGTTTACTATCATAGCATTGGAAATATTAGCCATGTTCCCTTCGGAAAAAATATAAGACGACGCCTAAGGATTCAAAGGTTGATGACCATTCCCAAAAAAAAGTCAAGCAAGACAAACTTGAATCAAACTTGTGCAAGTTTTGGAGAAAATACGACATAAAATGAAAGTCATCCCATGGTCTCTTTGGATTAGTCATTACTTCTAGGATAACCGCATCATTTGGAAGATAAGAATATGTACAATCCATATATAGGGTTGAGTTAATTTCCTCGAGAGGTACTATATCAGAATCCAAATCCTTTACTAAAGTAGGGGTTGGAACAAATTATGTAGCACTATAACAATAACTTTATAAGCAAGCTCAAATATAGATAAAGGAAAAGCCATTCCTATGAACTAACATTTTTTTATTGTGGCAGAATGAGAAGGAAAAATACAAGGATCCTCGAAACGATTGGTATGACAAGAATAATTTCAGAAGATAAACATGGAATTTGCATAAATGTTGTTAATAGATGTAACTAGGGGACAGAAATCAATTGTTCTTGTTAACAATGAGTACATTCACACCCCCAAGTTCTGTAAAGGTTTCTAGAAATTGATTACCAGCTAAACAATGGAATTTGGCATAGAATTTGGGTTGGTGCGGCTATAAGCCATCTGATCGATAGTAAGTATCCTCCTTCATGATGGAAGCATAACACATAGAAAAGAGTTGAAATAAGGGCTTGCATAGCATACAGCCAATTGTGCCCTAACAACATATTGTAGTCAAGTTTTACATTGACTACTTCCAAATCCACATTGAAAATATTCCCACCTACGCCAACTAAAAAGGCATGAATTTTCCCATGAGGGCTTTGTGATTGACCACTGAATGTGGTTAAAATATTTGGATATGAAGCCTACTCTAGAGACCCAATCTCTTTCCAACATGAAATTTCCATAATGCATGTGGAAGCTCTCTCATTAACCACCATTCGAAATATATTCATCTTATGATACATGGCCTTAATATTGAAAGCAACATGGTGATGGAGTCTACGTTTGATAGTAGAAAAAACAAACATAATTACCTAAGAATTATTTACTTCAACTACACTAATCATGTCTAATAACATGATCCTTGCATGGGACATGAATCAAGCACCTCTAGTGTTAACATATCACAAGGGGTTTGGGTTAAATATTCCATAATCAAATAATTTTGAGAAACGTAGGAATTATGATTAAAATTAAACCATTTTACATAGCCTTTTAACATCCAAGGTATATAGTCATTCACAAGTACTTCTTTGTGAAGAGGTTTTTGCAAATTTGAAATTTAGTTGTCCTTAGAACACTTAGGGCCTCAATATTTATGTGCTTGAGTTGATAAATAAACTTGAGTGTTAACCATATAAACATTTGATAGTTGACCCATCTATTTCAAATCAAATTGGTTTCCCCTTTGTCGGGGTCCAGGGTTAGAAGTAGTGCCAATAAGAAGTTGTTAACCATGGGGGAATGGGTTAGATGGTCATTCTGACAAAGCTTTCAAGGGGACTTAACCTTTTTCTCCTATTCCTTCTTTCCCTCCCCAATGTTTCCATTGTGATTAACTATAATATCGTTCCCCTCTACATTATTTTCATTACCTTGAACGTTCTTCTTCACTCTAGATTATTGGTTTCCTTTGGGGGTGGAAGATTATAATGCATTAACTATAGAAGGCTATGAGTATATTGAAAAGAAAAGAATCATGAAATTATAAGGTAAGGTTTAATATTGTTCTTGGGTTTAGAGTAATCAACTTGAATTTGGTTAATATTCGAGTTAATAATGATTTTGATTTTTCAAAAGAAGTATGACAACTTAGGTATGGTATAAAGTGAAAAGTGTTTAGGGTAATGAATTGACATAAGTCAGTGATAAGTGTTTGAGAGGATTAAAATTTAAATTTGATAATTGAAGTGGGAAAATAGTTATAGGATTAGTCAACATGAGGAGGGAACTAAATTTATAATTATGAGGCTTATGGATAAAAAGGGATTTTGAGGTATCACACTAAAATTTGGTAAAATTTGTGAAATGGGGAAAATAAATTTAGCAACAGTAAGACAACTACCAAAACTGAATAAAAAGACAAGGTATCAAACCTAGCAGTTTACAAAGTGGGTGTAAAACCAATTTAGCTATGGAAGAAGATGTGTCAATTCCAATTTATAGTGAAAATGGCTCTAAGATCCAATTTACAGAGCTATAAGAATTATAGAGGTTATGGTATTTTGAACTTTGTAAATACAATCTAAGGGCATAATCATCATGCGTGCATTCATCATTGTCAAGCATCATAGTAAACCACATGTACCTGAGGAGACAAGTGCAAATAACATATCATAACCTTAAGATGCATGTGGAGATAACTCATTCAGATTCACCTTAGACATATTCATAGAGAACTTAGTCTTCATAGCTCATTTCCAAATAATTTTTTTTGTATCTACATTCATGTAAATTCCATGCAAATGACAAAAACACCTCCCATTTCTAGGTTCTAATGCATCTCTAGGCATGATATTCAAAAATTGACACATTTTCCATTCTCGTGCTCTAATACATATATAGTAATGATATTCAAGATAGATAGAATTCTCCCATGGCATGCCTCAATAATGAAAACATCATACTTCAGCAATGAAAACCCAAAATATATTATATGGTAATCATTTTGCAACGATACACTTCAACTACAATTTTTAGTCAACCCCTATCTTTTGGTAGTCATTTCAGAACCATGCACTTAAACCTGAATTTTTATTCAATTCCAAGAAAATCAACTAGCACTTTGCATAACATACTATATAATTAATTTGTTAATATTGATATTTTATTCTTGAACTTCAACATGACCACCTCTTATTCAAACTGTGTATTTTTAGCGACTTCAACTAATTGCAATAATATCAATAATTTATATGACATCATGGAGCATCCCTACAACCTCCTAATCATTCAACCATGCCACCTTGGAATAGATGCAACCTCACATGCATGGATCCTTAAATATACTAATCCATGAAACTTCACGTTGATTAACACATCCATATAATTTTAAGTCATGACTACACTCTGTTGGAAAATCAAGGTTTTGTAGATTATTGTTGGCATTCCTTACTTGATAATTACTTGCGATGTTAGCTTTCCTTTTATTACTTATTATTATTTGTTCATCAAGAAATTACCAAAACAAATAATATCACAACGAGACAAAGTACACAAGATATAGGCTCCAAGCCCGAGAAAAACCCCTCCAAGGGGAAAAACCAGAAAGAATGCTTATTTTCTTATAGAATCTTCTTACAATGAGACTTATATGACCCAAATACCAAAGCCTAAAATCCTCCCAAGAACCAATTCAACCCCCCAACAATATATCTCCAAGGCATCTAAATTTTTTTGACCTTCTACAACATTATTCTAGAATTTTGGCCCTGTAAACTACTCCTTAGAATTTTAGCCTTGCAATTTCAGCCTCTTGCAATTGGAAGCTACAAAAAACCCTAACTTTGCATAAAAAAAAAATTATTTCTTTTTCTTTCTTTATAAAAAATATACAATGTCATGTTTACAAAAGGTCATTATGAAGACCAAACCTAGTTACAATTTCCAACACACTCTACCTATAAAACAACATCACATCCCCCACCAGTTATACATGCCTCACTTGGAATAAATGTGTCCAAAAAAAATAAGGCCAAATTGGATTGGAGCATAAGAACCTGAACGTACTCCTCAAGGTGTATATGCAACCATAAAATATATTATCTTTATCAAATTAATTACACCAACATAGAGATGAAGTCATTAAGTAAATAGGCTAGAACCACTTCCATTATTGGGCTCCTTCATCCACAATGCATTCTCTATCTCTCTAATTATACCTTGTTTGATAGTATATTGAAAGCACTAATATAAATTTAAGTGGTGATAGAAGTGTAACATTTGAGGATAATTTGTAACCATGGTTGAAAATATTTAACCAATAGTTTATCAAAATATATTAATTTTCTATGCACCAACCAAATATATTACAATATTTCTAATGATCTAGAATATATCATTATATAATTTTTCATCTATCTTGGTACTTTTTGGGTGGAAAAGAATAGATGAATTGGCTTGCAAGGCCCATTTTTGTGGTAGGTTCCAATTTGAAAAAATTGGGGTCCATAACCTTTCAGATCATTTTTGAAGCATCAAATGACACTTTTTTGGGTCAAAAGTTTACAAACATAGCTCACAACCGCTTGATATTATTATACATATTGAGATCTTTTCAATAGTTTTGTCACTATAATTGCAATTTGTAGGAAAAATGTATTCCTCCTACAAGTTTACCTACCTTATTGACCACCATGGCTCTAATTGGATGCCATGTTAGTCTCTGATACTCACACATGTGAGGCTAGTCATATGTGGAATTTCAAGAATATTATAGAAGGTATAATACCTAACACTAATTAAGGGTTAAGGATGCAAAGTTACTAACCTTAGATGGATAAGTTGTGTTTAATATTGGGATACCAAGAATAGAAGAGGGTTATATTCTTTAGCATTAATAGATAATTATATAATTTATCATCTATCTTGTTATTTTTTGGGTGGAAAACTTAGACAATATGAATTATAACTATGAAAATATGCACACTCAAATTCACAACCTATATATTGGTGAGGTTTGTCTCAAAGAGACTAGTACTTTCAAGAAGTTGTGAGTGAAAATTTCAAAACAAGTGCAGACCTCACAATCCTAAAGTGATGTCATGATTCCTACATTATACCTCAATTTTTTCGGTTCCATGTTCACCATCATTGACCTTATCAAAATCATATTCTAATGAAGACCAACAATGCCTTTCTCCATGCAACAATCCATTTTATCAAGTTTGATCTAGCTCATTTATCTCTTAAATTATTTTAAATCCATATTAAACTTTATTCACTTATTTTATTTTAGCTGTGGAGTATTCTTTAACATTGTTCAATTCTCTTGATGCTAATGTATTCCAGTTTTCTAACTCAAGATAAATTAAAAAAAAAAAAAAAAACTCATTCACAAGGCCACCCCCTACCGACATGATCTAGATCCTTTACATTTAAATCTAGTCTCCCTAACACGTTAAACATTTCATATATATATTTTTTATTCTCCCACCTTGTCTAAGGATTCTCCTTTTCTCTCAGTTCCCTCTAACTCCTAAGCTAACTCTTAAACTTTGATTCCTCATACTCCACTCTCCTCCTCCACTCTAGTTCTAAACCCCCTCCCCACTCTACCCACTTGAATTCATTTGACTTGTGGTAGTCATTCTCCACTCAACTCAATCATCAAACCCAACTGTTGGGCATGGAATCCCCCCACAACATGTTTTGGGGTTCAAGGCCCAAGTTTTTGTCAAATAATGTTGTAAGACTCTGCGAATTTCAGGCGTGGAGCGAAAAATTTATGTTGAGCAATAGGGTTGTCTACCCTAAGTTTTGTAATGTAATGTCGGCCTACCCATGGTCCCTGGACCATGGGATTTTATAAATAAGAGCGAGGCTCTAAGTTGTAAAGATAATTAATTAGAGATAAAATGAATGGAGTCTAGAAGATAGCGAGCATAGAGAAAAGGTCTAAGTGTCTTGGGACGTAGTAGTAGGAAGAAGCTCTGTAGTTGAGTGTGCAAAGGCCTCGTAGAGTCTGCAGTTGAGTGCACGGACCCCTACAACTGAGTGTGAACCTATAATCAAGGAAGAAGAATAATAAAGAGAAGTTTGATTCCAAATCTTGTGTATTTTTTCTTGTGCTACTTCCTGTTTAAATATATTGTTTTCTTTATCATGAGCAGTTATATGAATATTGAACACTGTTAAATATAACTAGACACATATTGATAAGTTAAGTGGTCGACAATTATTGGATTAGTAGTAAGGAATTGGGTAATAACATGGATCGCATCTCGAGCAGGACTGCGTGAAGGCAACATTGCAGGCTGCGAGGTACTAATAGATGTGCGTAGTGACATGCGCAGGGAAAATCTGTGGACCATTGAAAATCATCAAACATCTCAAGGGTGAACAAACTTGGTTTTAGCACCCTCCCATACTACTTCGGGTGAGACCTCACTCCGCGCTTCGCGGACTGTTGCTGATGGTAGTACCGGGATTTGTTTGGCTAAATCACCTCTGAACCTGGGTCAAGCCCCTATAAGCCAACAAATGGTTCTGTTGCCGGGACCAGGATCTGCGTAAGGGATGTCTGATGTCATGTCATTGGAATCCAACAAAGAAAGGAATTGAAGGGTGGTTGGAAAACAAGATTCATGAGTTCGTGGTGCAGGAAAACAGGAATCCATGAGTATCTAAGGAATAATGGTTGGAGTGCTACTTATATACGGAAAGACAAGAAATTTTCATTGCATCCTTTCCTTCTGAGCTGTATGAGTGGATTGCGAAGCTAGCAGACAGTCAGGGAAGGTGTAGACTTGACAAACCAATCATGTGGACTTCGAAAATAGTGCGCAAACTAGAAGCGTCAGGAGATAAGATCACGCAAGTTGTGGACCATTGGCTCGATCAAATTATAGGATGATTTATCACTGGGTTCACGGTAGATACGACCGTCAACTACAGTGAGGCAGAATGACGCTTCCTCAAAGGACTGCAAGGTAAGTATATTAAACCTTTGAACACTTGGAGTAAGATGCTATTGTGTGAAAAGCGGGTTATGCGAATAAATTAATGTTTGGGACTACACGAAGTGGGAAGATCTACAGAAGTGGAGGTAGTGAAGAATTAGAAACTAGTCGCTTAATTTCACCCTTGCGGAAAAGGGAGGAAGAGCTCGAGAGAGTTTCTCTGAGAAGTGCAGTCAGTCTGATAAGGTAGTGAATTCCACACTTACCACCTCCAACTACACCACCACCCGTCTCACCCTCCTCACCTCCATCTCTTCCCACCCCACCTCCGCCACCACCACAGTTTAGTATGGCAAGTGCGATCGAATTACTAGTATTCAAAGGAGTAGGGAATGAATATCTGGACCAATTCTGGTTCATGGTAAGAGTAGTATGGGAAGCACAAGGAGTCATGGATGACAATATCAAGAAGGCTATGCTGGTAAATGCATTGTAGGATCGCATATTAACATGGTGCATTAAGCATTCTAATGACCATCCAAACATAGGAAGTACAGAAATCTAGACGTGTTGAACAGAGATTTTAGCAGGCCAAAGTCGGAGACACAATCAATTATTGGGTTTAAGGAGATCACGATGCTCTTGGGCGAGACCCCCTAGGATATGGACCAAAGACTGAAGAGTATGATTCTCAAAGCCAACATGAATTTGACTGATGGACAGCACTGCGCATGGTTTGTAGCGTCACTAACACTGCATTTAAGGATGGCGCTGTCATAACAAAAGCTTTCCACCTAGGCCGAAGCTTTGGAGATGGCAATGAGATTGCATGAGACCCCTATACAAGACCCTAGTCTGGGAGTCCAAAAAATCCATGCGCAACTGCAAAATCTGTGTCTGGAGATGCAGAGTTTGAAACAAGACAGGACACCTCGGCCAGAGGTGCGCGAGGAGGTATGGTGCATAAAATGAAAAGGCCAAGGGCATGACAAGGACCACTGTCCAGTATTCACAAATTACTTGGTCAGAGGAGGGCTAATGCCATTAAGACTTGAGGCACAAGTAGGACCAAGCACAGCGCCTGCACTATGGTGTGTGATCTGTCAAATAGGAGGAAAACACACTACAAATAATTGTCATCTATTGCAGAAGTATATGTTGACGTCCCAACAATTGTTTTTTAATTTTTGCAAGTCAGTAGGCCATGATGAACGCACTTGCAGAAGCTAAAAAATAATGATGGATCAGACTCTTGCCTAAAGGGTGCAGACTGAAACACGAGCCCTCAACCCAAATGTAGGAATGGCACGTGCTAGATTTCAAGGGTGCAGACGAGGTTGAGGTGGAATGGGACTAGGAAGGGGTCGCGGACAACTAATTTGTTACAATTTTGGAGGGCCAAGACACTATTCCCATGATTGTACAAACCTGACAAGGACATCATGTTTTTACTATACTCAGTTTGATCATGAGGCAGAAGACTACCCTACATTGATAGTGAGGCTGCACGAAAAAGGGGTACTCCAGCCTCCTTCGACTCAGAATTTGCAGATGATGAGGTCGGAGCCACATGAAGAAGACCCGAATGTAAACATAGTGCTTAGGAGAGGTATGACCACTGGTGATGTTAAATGTAAGTATTCAGAAGAAAGTGCGTGGGTTCGCAAGGCTCCTACAAAGGAAGCCAAATTTGATTTAGAATGCACGAAGGAGACATTCATGGAAGCTAAGAAGAGCTTCACAGAGGCCTCCACTTCAAGTAGTAAGGATTAACTAGAACCACGGATGGATCCTTCAATGATCACTACCTTTTTGGAGACATGCATGAAACTATTATAAGATAGAAAGGCAGTAAAAGGACTACAGGAACTTATCACTAGGTGCGCAGGGTCAGGAGAACTACCCGTGGTCTAGAAACTTGGAAAGCATGCATTACACATAGGAAGGGAAATGAGGTTGACTGCGCAAATCAGTGAGTATGAAATGGATTAGGTAATCCTGGATCTCAGATTGGATGTGAATGTACTACCGAAACAAACATGGGAATGCATGGGCAGACCCATGCTACAATGGTCTCCTATTTAACTGTGAATGGTGAACCAACAAAAGATCTTGCCCATGGGAAGATTGCAAGGGGTAATGGTGGATATTGAAGGTGTGAGTGCGTAGGTGATTTTGAAGTAATAGAGATTTCCGATGACATCAATCCCTATCCTAAGCTAGTAGGAATAGACTGGACCACCAATATGAATGGAGTCATAAATTTGAAGAAGCGCAAAATGATTTTTGAGAAAAAGTCACTATGTGTAGTACTCCCGTTAGATCTAGCCAAAGGAGTGTGATACAATGAACCAGTGCACGATGATAATAGTGATGAAAATCTTGATTTCATCTACAAGATAACTACGTGAGAAATGGATTGGGTGAACCTGACTGTAGATGGAAGGATTTCGTGGGAGTGTGAAAGCTCCTGCACTTCGGACTCAGACGAACAAATAGAGCACTCGCAAAATCAGCTACATGAAGTAACAATGCTTAATTGCAACATGATGGTTAGATCACCGCATTGCATGACAAAAGAGGTAAGGAATCTACCAATGTATGATGGGTTGACAGCGGTGGATGAATTCCTGAACAAATTTGAAAGTGCAGTACTAGAATAACAGTGGTTCGATGCTTTGAAATGGGCACTATGTGCAATGCCCGCAAGGTGGCGGGGTACGCATCAGAGAAGTTTTGAGGACTGGACCGGATGCAAAATAATGATGCGCCTAAAAACCCCAGCTAAGGATGAGAGCTATTTATCAGGGGCAAAAAAACTTGCATGCCCACCTTTCCCGATGGGTACAGACATATGACATGCAACCTGCACAAGCGCACACCACCCCCAGAATAGAGAATCAGAACAAAACTCAGCACCAGGAAAGATGAAGCACACCAAGTATTATCCATGGAGAAGCATTCAACAGGGTGTGTGAGGTGCTGAACAGGGTTCACTAGGTGAGATACATTGACTGGGACCTACACGTACCAGCGATTCGATGGTCCTATAGGACCATGTGCAAAAACCTGACTGCAAAAACAATTCCAAGGTTGTGGAATGGGGTAGGGACCGTAAATTCTAAGGGGCATGAAATGATGAATCCACACATAATAGCACTCGTAGGTGCAATATTGCACGAAGCCCAGGACGAATAAATCACATAGCTACGTGAGGTAGAACACATAAGGCTTTAGGAAGCCATTCGACAAGGGGACCTTAGACTTCGTGAACTTGAAAAGGATCGGGTACCACTAAGGAAGAAAAGCGTTTTGATGGATGCAGACGTCAAGAGGCTGGAAAACGAGATTAAGCAAGCATGTCTCGTTGATAAAACACAGATGGCAAGGCAAGGTGTGGATGATCATACTAATGAATTAGAAGACTATCGCCAAGAATTAATTAGTCTGCTGCCATAGCTAAGACCGCATATCACCAAACACAGTAACCAGGGGAACATACTACATATAGTAGAGCACGCGGCATCAACTTTCATGAGGGAAAATAAGGATTTTACGTGGGCTATACTAGAAGGTGAGATGGAGCCTCGCACAAGAGGTGCGAACACCTAACTAGCCATAGGAAGAATAGTCTTAGCACTCCAAGTAGCTAGAAGAGAGTGCAGGACTATAAAGTATTCAGCTTGGAAGCTACGCGCTCTGATAGGTCTACGCAGGAACAGCTCGTCACAAGGTTCACGCTCGCACAGGGGGGTACACTGCCACATGGGTAGGCTAGGAAGTGATCATTGGCGTCACTGTTCATGACAGGATGCCCGATTTAAGGCAAAATGGAGCGGGTGGTGGGCATTTAAGACAGGAATTATGGGCAAGATTTCTGAAAATCTGCCGCCAAGAAAGCATTGATGGCCCGGAATTGGGGGGAACGGTCGAATTCAAATTCAAAAGGTGCTATAAAAATCCAAGGACTAGCTAGTAGACAACACTTGGGAAATTGAGATTTGAGCGATCGAACAGAGCACAAAGTGTTGAGAGTTGAGTAATAATAAAGCCTTTAAGTTTGTGAAAAACCACATACAATGCAGAAAGGATGATGACCACCAAGGATGGGTTGGGCATTGAAGAAGGAACCATTGTCAAGGCCGTGCAGATCCACAATGTTCCCACAAGCACTGGGGATGTGCCATAAATCCCTAAATCACCCCAAACGTCGAGACCAAAGAAAGATAAGCAGGTAATGGGACCAATACGCATGTTCCTGAGGAATCTGTGGCACAAGTTATCAATGGAAGAAAAAGACAAAGCAGTCACCATTGAAACAGATGAAGAGGAAGAGGACCTATAGGCTCTGATTGTCATAGTAGAGGAAGAAGAAGATGCGGAGGAAGACATCCAACCAATGCGCTCCACAACAAAATTTCCCGAGTATGTCCCTCAGTGGAAAGGGAAAGCCAAAGTACTAAAGGATCTAGATGCAACAAAGAGTGCACTCCATACCCCACTCCTCCTCGATGGAATTACCTTTGAGGGTCCGCTCCTAGGCCACGTGCCCACCCTGAAATTTGAAGACTGGGACCTCACAGAAAGCAAGAAGTTCTTGCACTTAGAGACAGTGAACCTAATGAAACAGAATATGGAGGGGCGAGTGACAACATTGGGACCGCGAAAATGGTTGCGTAGTGTGGAAAAGGCCGAGTTGCTTCATCTGCAATGGATACCACATTTTCATCGTGCGCCCATCACCATTTTCGTCATCAAGAAGCTTCTTTGGCTGGTGCATGATGGGTACTTATGGCTGGAGGAGCCTATTCCCATCATGGCAAATCTCATCCAATGAATTTCTCAGCTTCCCTGTAAGGGATAGGACCCTGTGATGATAGCAAGAAAAAGCAGCGACTTGGCTCTCATAGAAGCCATGAAGAAAAAATATAAGCTCGAGAAGAAAAAGAGGGGTTACGCTATCACCAGTATCAAGGATAAAGGGGTGTGCGTAGCCACCCAACTCCTGGCTGGTAAAGTAATGAGAAAATGCCGCAGTGATGAAGTACCAATGCCGATAGTTACGTTGGCTGGCCAATGTACGGAAGGCGTCTAGTTCAACTGGGTTGAGTTCTACTGTGAGGAATTTTTTCTCAATTGCTAGGAGGCCCAGGAATAGGGTAAGATCTTCCACTACGTGTGGTTGCTCTTATCCATATTGCTGGTAGCAGGGAACTACCGGAGGATAACCAGTTCCCGAGCATCAACCAAGACTTACCAGAGTTTGCGAAGTATGCTTCGCTCTGGGCCACCAAGGGTGCAAAACGGATTCGTGATAACAAGATTTTCTGGGTACTCTGCAGCACGACGAGCTGGTACAGACAGTTGAAAACACTTGCTGGCGCATCCTAGAGTTGTCCATTATAATGGACCTACCAACATAAGTGCGGATCCACTGTTTGGCAAGTGGAGTCTGTGACGCATGTGAGGAAATAACAAGAGTGCAGTTGGAGCTGAATCTCCAGATTGCCGAGCTGTGGCTGAAGGCGCAACCTTCCACTCCCCCAGAGGTTAGAGAATAATGTACCAGTGCTATTGCAGCAGGGATGGAAGAGATTGGAGGTGCAATCCGCGACTGTACCAACATATTGGAGTAGGCGCTAGAGGTCCTCACTATGTTGTAGGAGGACCCCAACATTCAGCAGATAGAGGCAGAGGCACATGAACTCCAACAACAATATGACAACATTAGAGGGACTGCATAGGCAGTAGTCCTTACTCAGTGGCTTGCAAGGATGTAGCAAGCCAAGGCCTTAAAAGAGCAAGTGGACACAACATGCCACAAAGAAGTAGTTCTAAAAGTGCACATCCAACTATGGATTAATGAAGCCTTCACAATCACAATAGATATTGAAGGAAAGCTTACGTAGATTTGAGGAATGCATGTAAATATGCAGCATAGCACACCGAAAATAGAGGGTTCAGAAGCAAGAATGGAGTAGGTTCAGCAAGCAGCAGTGCAGTGCATTGCAGACATTCAGGTCATTTAGGACTAGTTTGAGGGACTTTGCGTCGACAAAGTGACTTGAGGGCGGTCACGATGTTTGTGTTGGGGGCTTGTTGGGCATGGAATCCCCCCACAGCATGTTTTGGGGCTCAAAGCCCCAGTTTTGGTCAAATAATGTTGTAATACTCTACAAATTATGGGTGCGCAGCACAAAATGTATGTTGAGTCATAGGGCTATCCACCCTAAGTTTTGTAATGTAATGTAAGCCTACCCATGGTCCATGGACCATGGGATTGTATAAATAAGAGTGAGGTTCTATGTTGTAAAGATAATTAATTGGAGATAAAACAAATGGAGTCTAGAAGATAGCGAGCATAGAGAAAAGGTCTAAGTGTCATGGGTCGTAGTAGTAGGAAGGGGCTCTGTAGTTGAGTTCACAGAGGTCTAGTAGAGTCTGTAGCTGAGTGCGTGGACCCTTGCAGCTGAGTGCATAGAGTGAAGTTGAGTCTATAATCAAGGAAGAAGAATAATAAAGAGAAGTTTGATTCCAAACCTTGTGTATCTATTCTTATGCTACTTCTTGTTTTTAAATATTGTTTGCTTTATTGAGCGCACTTATATGAATATTGAACATTGTTAAATATAACTAGACACATACTGATAAGATAAGTGATCGAAAGTTATTGGGTTAGTAGTAAGGAATTGGGTAATAACATGGATCACACCTTGAGCAGGGCTGCACAAAGGCAACATTGCAGGATGCGAGGTACTGATAAATGCATGTAGTGATGTGTGCAGGGAAAATATGTGGACCACTGAAAATCATCAGATATCTCTAGGGTGCAAAAACTTGGTTCTAGAACCCTCCCATACTACTTCGGGTGAGACCTCAGTTTGCCTCTACGGATTGCTGCCGAGAGGGCTAGTAGTACTGGGACTTGCTTGGCTAAATCACCTCTGAACCTGGGTCAGGCCCCTAAAAGCCAACGCCAACAATCCCCTAGCTTCTCCAACCCTTGTAATGCCTATCCTCTCCTCAACTCGCCCAACTACTCTGACCCTTCTCCTTACACTCTTCATCGTGAATCCTATCTCATCTCATCTCCTCTAGTAATTCCTAGATGCTCCTCTACTCCCTCTAACTTCTCTCTTTAAAAATATAATTACCCAAATCAAAATTCCTTTAAGCCCATCCAACATTCCCCATAGCATAACCCTAGCATCTCCTCATTACAATCAGATATGTGTGGCCCTCCTCCAACCAAATCTTTACAACCCCTAACATGATCCAACTAGAACAATTATTTCTACCCTTTTCCTTCATCTCTACAGTTCTATGTGATGAGCACCAGTATTGCAGCAAGAATGATGCAACTCCTGGGGCTACCAGCTTTATTTTATCAACCTCAAGTTCGTACAAACTTGGAGGTTATAGTGCAGTATACACAAGCAAATGTGATGGGTCCACTCTTTGTCATTTCTAGGCTAGGGATAGACATTATGGTTTCTCAAACCAACATTCTATTGATTCAGAAGGCGTTTGATTACCAATGAGGAAAGGGGGAATTTTCACTAACTGAAATATTGTCTACTATAGTAAGGAAAGATTGAAATCAAATGCTTAAACACACCACTCATCTAACTAACTGCTAAGAGGATTTTCTTCAAAATAATGCTAAGTTAACATGTGTGTAATCCTAATATCCTAGGCATGAAATCTGAAATAACCAAACACTCTACTGTTGTGCATGTAAATGAACACAATAACTCTTTTTTCCTTTTTGTCCTTTTTTGTGTGAAAAATATGAATGTTAAATACTCTTGGTGATGTGGCAGGTGAGTTAGAGATGGTGGTGAAAGGTTAGATGGCTTTGGAGGCAAGTAGGGGTATTCTCATGTCTTCCTAGATGATTTTTCCACAATTCAGCCTCAAAACAAGCCACTGCAGGTCGTCCTACAAGATGTCCTAATGCTTCCTACAGGATGTCCTAATGCTCCTACAAGATCCCCTGTATTCCTACAGGATTTGATCGAGATCAATAGGAGTAATTTGGAAGGTGGGGTAGGGCTTAGAGAAGGTGAATGGTGGGAGAAATAAGGAAAGGGAGTGACTACGACTTCTTCAGAGCTTAAAACAGAGTTTGTAGGATGGTTGGATTTGCTTAAAAAAACCTGGAAAGTTGTTCTCATGGAATGATGAATTGGTTGAGGGACTTCATGGCTTTTGGTGATCATGGATGGATGAGGTTAGGTTGGGGTTGTTAGTCATGAGATCTTCCTACACTATTGAAACTCCTACACTGCATCAATCATTGGCATTTATCCATGAATCATGTCAAACAAGAAAGATTTTCAATCAACTAAAGAAAACAAAATTTCTTTATCTAGTTGCCTAGTTCATGCATGGAAATACTTGTAGAATAATATGAGACACTATGAGATCTAATACAATGCTGAAGATATCAGAAATGACAATTGACTCCTATTCTTGAAAACTGAATAGATGATAGCCTAAGTAGCATAAAACCCTAAAATCCATAAGAAATCAGAATTCTCTGTTTTTTGGGCTACATAGAAGTTCTTTCCTCAAACCATGGTCCCCAAAGGGAGGAGTGAGGCCAAATCCACCGGCTAACAAAAGTTTTGGTATTCATTTATCTTTCTAAGCTATTTCTAAAGTAATGCACAAATGGAAGCAAACTAATAAAATTCACAACTACTTGCAATGAAATAATCCTAAAACCAATTCAACTATTAACCTATGAAATAAACTAAGCATACAAGTACAATAAGAGGAGCCTTTGCTACTAGGGTTGGGTCCTAACCCAAGAGCTTCAGCCCTCTGAGTCAACTCAATGCTGGATCAAGGAAATGCTCATTGTCATTATCATATCAAAAAAATTACATAACAATGTCTTCGACAAGTCTTGAACTCGAAAATGCTTAGTGTTCTTACATAAAAAAATTTGAATCCTATTGATACTTTAGGTCTGCTTATTTATACAACTAAAGTCTCCAACGAATTCCTTAAATCTAGGAAGTCTTGGCTCCCAAACTCAAGATGAATTGGCTCTTAACTATCACTGGCTCGACTACCGATGATCTTCATGACTTGGCTGCTTGCAACTCCAAGCTAGTGTGTTTTGATGGAGGAATATTCGAATGAGTGAGGATTAACTGAGGAGGATTTATCTCCTATAATCTCTCCTCCTTGTCTCATTTGAGTTTTTCCCCTGAATTAGCCAAAATTTCCATGATTTGCTCTAAAAACTTGCAATCAATGCACATTAGACCACTAGACATAACATCTTACTTTTACTCATCTCATTAAGCAAAATATAATAAAAATATGTAAGGAATTATGAGA
This sequence comes from Pinus taeda, assembly GCA_000404065.3. NCBI lineage: Eukaryota > Viridiplantae > Streptophyta > Pinopsida > Pinales > Pinaceae > Pinus > Pinus taeda. The sequence goes on from APFE030113120.1 coordinate 18,810, forward strand.
AGAGTTGATTTTAATAAGCTTGGAGGTGTATTAACGTCCATATAGTTACCCAATGATAAGGCTCATCATCACTCCCCCTACTGGAAGTGTTGCTCTTCCTCTGAGCAACTTAATCTATGTACATGTCCTTCATTACTCTAGTGGCTTCCCTAACATTCCATGCTTCTACTGTAGTTTCTTATTCCTATGAATAAAATACTACCTTCTTCTCTATCTCTTCCCAACACTTTCTTTCTTCCTCCTCTTTCCTTCCTTCCAACATTCCTAAGAGCAGTGCTTGATTGGGTCTCAAGCCAATCCATTTGACTTTGAGTCTTTGTACAGCCTTCTTGTACATGGGTGTTATGTTTAGTGCCTCTCTCATTCTCTGATTTTCAAGTTGTAAGGCAAGATGTTCCATATCCTTTGGAAAGCTTGCATGTTTTCATCTCTTAACAACCTAAACATGTCTTCAAATTATGTGACTACTTGCTCTTGTGCAGCAAGGTACCTAGGTGCAAGCTTAGGATCATTTGCAATCAAGTTGTGGGTGTTGATGACAGCCATTGTATTTGATTGCTCAACTCTTGTCATGAGGGGTTTTGTCTCTTCTCTTTACATTACCTCCTTCATCTTTGTAGCTCTTTCCTCCTCATGATTAATCCATGATGATAATGCCATCAATTGCAAGTCCCCTAGTTTGGAATTTAGGTCCCACACATTCAAATTGTCAAGGCCAAGTTGTGTAGGTAAAAGTCATACATTTTTTCTCTATATTCTAAGGTGCTTTGATCAGAGAGATCAATGAATTGTCTATAGTATTGGAAGGGAATAGTGCTTCTCTATGCTAAAGTATTAATTTGGAATCGTATCCATTGTTCCTTAAGATACAAGGCATAAGACATTGTTGGCATCCTACACTGGATTGCCTCTAATTATAAACTAGCCATATATGCCAGCTGGATTTCCCTTTCTTGTAAATGTCCCCTTAGCCATGCATTCTTTACTTCCAACTAAGCCTTCATCATTGCCTCTCTATCCCTTATGCTGCTCAGTCCTCTGCCCATCTCCTTTACTTTCTCCTCCATGTGGCCTACATCCTCCACTCCTTTGGATTTGGCAATTTGCATCCACTTGTGTGTTCTTGCCCTTTCTTTTTCAAGCTAAAAGAATAAGGGGATAAAAAACTTGCGTGGGATGACCCTACCCCCTTCAATGAACCTATAGTAAGAGCTGAGGTTGGGCTGTGGACTAGGTTCTCTTAGTTATAGGTCTTCCTTTTTTATTTCTTGTTGAGTGATACCTTCGTGGTCCATTTTCTGAGTTTCCTGTAGGTTTAGTAGAGTTTCCTATAGGATGGTCTCTGCTTCCTATAGGTCTTTTTATGTCTCCTATAGGAGACCTTTTCTCTCTGATGAGGCAGACCTTGTGACAAGCCTCCTAACATAAGTGATGGGAGATTTGGTAGAGGCTTGTTCTGATGATCCTTCTCCTTGATTTTCCTCAAGGGAAGCTACCTTTTCTTACTGCTTTGGTGAGTCTTCAATGACAATAGTAATTTTTGTGGGTGTTTGAGGTATTCCTTGCTTGATTCTTGTGCTTTTTATTGTCCTAAAGTAAAATGGGGTTTGTCTTTGTCTCTTCCCTTTTGACTTGATGGGTGTACTTAGTGTAGTAAGAGAAGTTGCTACCTCTTTCTCAATGGGTTCTGGAGATACCCTTGGTGATTCTTCCCCTTCTTTGCCTTGAATTGTAGACCTTCATTATTCCTTTCCTTTTGTTTCCTCTTTCCAATTCTCCTTCTCATCCTTGTATTTTTCTTCCTCTTCTTCCTCCAGTTCCTCACTCTATTCATCTCTTTCTTCTTTTGTTTCTTCTTCTGTCTCTTCCTCATTTTCCTCCTCCTTTTCTTCATCTTTTTCCTCCTCTGTTTCCTCTTCATTTTCTCCTTCTATTTCTTCATTCCTCTCACTAGCAATGGGGCTTTTGTCATATTCAAGTGTTTGAACTACTCCCTCTGCCCTCATGTCTCTGAAAGTTGTCCATCTAATAGGGAGTCTTAGGTTTTGTGGAGCATCTTCTAGGATATGTTTGATTAACCCATGATGAACAAGTTGTTTATATTTTTTCTCCTACACTTTGATGCTCATATCTATCATTGATGGAAGAAGAAAGTAGGGTATACTTAGTCTGTTTTGGGGAGGTGTGTCTACTCCAAATCTCAATTACTGGAGAAGTCTGAAATGGTATCCGTACACCACAATGTATCTTCCTTCACATGATATATATTTAATGAGGTGGTAGCTAACTTCATTCCAAGGGTATGGAAGGCTTTCTCTTTTGACCCCATTTTTTTCCTCCATTGCCTCCTAACCTTCCAAAAAGAATTTCTTCTTTGCAAGATTTTTGTTACCCTTATCTTCTTTTCTCCAAGGCAACCCTAAAGGAAGTGTGGTGATTTTGCTTATGACTTCAAGGGTGATTTATATTGATAGGCCTTTCACCACAACAGTGGCATGGGACCTAGTGAGGGGTATGAGTGAGAGAGAAAATTCTCTAGCCACCTCATCATCATATCCCCTCATTCTTTCAAAGAAACCCATCCTATTGTGCCTTGTGAAGATTTCTACTACATGAGGGTGCTGATGAATTCTTACTATCTTCGTGGGTTTCCTCTTGTTAAAACCCCCTATCATCTTTCCCTTGGTAATTGTGGAGGCTTGTATGGGTATATTTCGAGAATTCTAGTGGGTGAGAGATTTAAATAATAACTCTGCAATATAATTCCCCTAGACTGTAGCTTCCTTAACAAAATGGAGGATTTTTTCTTTATTTTTAACTAGAAAATATGGGAAGGTATAGCTCCTAACTCCTGGTTACTGTTTGATGAGGCCAACATTTGATCTTTCCTCCCTAAATGCCCATTGATAATCCTATAGATGACTGCTTTGTATCAGGTCGGTCTTTCTGTAGGATCCTGCAGGCACCCCTGCGCTACAAAATGATCACTATCTTTCCGGCAGATGTTGCTTGAAGGGGCTGAGAGAAACCTTGTTTTGATGAATCCTTGAGATTTCAAATGCCTTCTTTGCATGGAAATCAGTGTTTTATTTGCTCATATGGGTGATCATGTGGGATAGTGTGCTGGCTGCCTAAGTATGAGCACCTACTTTTGGACCATTGGTCCCACTATCACTCCATCATTCCTCCTTACCTTGTAATCATCTCCCACTTTGATCATCTGTAATTTAACCATTTTTGGCCTTATCTCCCTCTTCCCTTTGATTTTATTGCTGCCACGTGTGGAGTGGTATAACTGTTTTCTCCTCATCGACTAGCCGAAGGTGCCCAATTTAACTAGCCACCTTTTCTTATAAAACCAACTCTTACATAATCCTACATTTTTATCATATCGTGCTAAGAAGAGATCATAAGCAAGATGACATACCTGTCGATAAGATTCTTTGATGATCTTGCTTGTTGGAGACTCATGTCCCTGTGTTGTGTATTTGCTACATATTTTTTCTTTGTATTGGCCTCTTTTGATGCTTGTTTCCTTTGATGTGAAGATACTGGAGAGTGATGTTGATGATCCTGTTGTTGCTGCTGCTGAGCTCTGGAGGAGCTTCCTCAAAATTATGATCTCTATGTTGAAGATTACTACAACCTTGTGAAATTTCCTTTTGCGGGATAGGCTGCTACAGGATTTCTTGCAAGAAACCTGCGGGATGTCCTGTAGAATCCTCTCCCCTAAAATTTTCATTCTTTTTTTACTTATGGAGCTTGAGGATTTCTATCATGGGTAGGGAAGGGGTCTAGTGATTGGTAGGTGAGAGGTATAGCCTTCAGGTATTGTCCCCTTATCCTCTGTTCTCACCCTCTTCCATTTGATTGTTTTTTTTTCTTTAACTGTAATCTTTTTGAAATTGACTTATTGGATGAATGCAGGGGAAACATGGTGATGGGAGGCACGTTGATGAGGTGGTGGAGTAAAAATTTTATTTTTTGACACATGCTGGTCATCCCCTTGCTCTAGGGTCACTTTTCTTGGGATTCCCAAGCCACAGTAATTCCTACAAGAAACACCTATAGGTTTTCAAGGAATCCTGTAGAAAATACAAAGCCTATGTAAACTGAGTTGGAGGAGTTCATAATTGGAGGGATTGATGGGATAATGAAGAATATGGGATGGAGGAATGAAAATATGGATTGAATAGGCCCTTTTTCTCCTCTCAAGTTGCTCTGATCCTCCTCCTGCTGGCCTGCAAACAACATTTTCAAAAAAAAATATTTTCTCTCCTTTTTTTTTTTTAAACATCTAGTCTGCCTCCAAGAGGTTTTCATCCTAGCTGCGTACCCTAGGTGCCTCCAAAGAGGTTTTCACCCAAAGATATTTTTATTTTTTATTTTCTTTCAACACTATTGGGTCGCCTCAAGAGGTTTTCAACCCAACAATGGGACTTAGGGGCCCCATGGATGTTTTCACCTGAGTCTCTTTATTTTTTCTTTATTTTTTCTTTTGTTTCTTTTTCTTTTTATGGACTTGATGGGGTAGAAGCTAAGACTTACTCCACCACCATCACTGTCTTCCTGATGCCATTGGTGAATTATTGCTTTGGAAAGGGCTTCTTGTAGATATTCAATTTGTACCCATTGACAAGTAAAGGAATAGCCTCTGCATCAATGGTTTTTATCTGTATTGAACCATTATCATTACTTTTTTCTATGACATAAGGCACTAACCATCTAGTCCTTAACTTGCCTTTAAAATCCTTATATCTAGAATCATACAGCAAAGCCCAATCACTTTCTTAAAATTGTTTGTCATTTAGGTCCTTATCATGCCAAATCTTCCTTTGAACTTGAGTAGCCTTTTTGTCCAGGAGGGACTACATCCTAAACTCATCTAACCCATTCAGTTAGAGCAATCTCAATTATTGTGACCTAGTGAGATCTAGATCTAGTTGTGTTGCCATTCTTAAGGTGTTGTATTCAAATTCAATGGACATCACGACCTTCTTCCCATAGACTAGATCATAAGGAGTGAATCTAGTGGTGGTCTTCCAGGTGGTATTGTAGGCCCAAGTGGCATGTTGGCTTCGTGGAGCCTGACCTAGGTTTGGCGTTAGTTAGCCAAACAAATCCCTACACTACTTGCCCTTTCGACATCATCTCGCGAAGCATGGACTGGAGTCTCACTCGAAGAAGTATGGGGGGATGATGGAACCAAGTTTCCGCACCCTGAGACGGTAGTGATGTCAGTTTACCCTCTGTTCCTACCTTCGATTAGGTCACTAAGATTTACAGCTTTGTCAGTCTACCCTTTATTTCACCCTTTAGTACCTCCGCAAAGGTGTACAATTGACCTTTGTTTAGCCTTAACCCGTGATCCAGGTACTTTTGTGTAGCTATGACAGCGTACTATATAGGTTCCCAAGTTATCTTAAGTGTTCTACTTATCTTACTTAATCAATCACAGTTAGCGTCACAGAAACTGATATTCTTACTTGCGTTCAATTAACCAATATTATCACATATATTCACGCATCACATAAACATTGTAAATTAAACTGAAAATGTAATATAACCAGATGCATTAACAAGAAATAAATAAACAATGTAAACTTTGAAACGGGAATTGATACTGTTACCTGTTTCGTAGAGATAGCAAAAAAATAACCTGATTTTCAAAAGTGGTGATGCAGAATACACGTTTTTTTTAGAACATGGTTTTTGGAACTTTAATTTTTTTTCATGTTCAAGGATGAAATCAAGTTTTAGAATGGTAGTGATTTTCATGTTGATTTTGAAAAGTGAGTATTCTGCATCACACCTTTTTTTTTAAAACACCTATTTTTTGACTATTAATTTTCTAGTGTGTGAAATGTGAAAATTTATTTTCTAAATTTGATAGTTTTTGAAGTCGTCATCTTATTCATATTTTCTTGTTCTCTATCTTAATTTTATTTTTATTTTTAGGGGGGGTTTTATTGTTTTGCGTTTTTAAATTAGAAAGTCGATAGTTTGAATTTTAGATAATCTACATATTTA